>SNQN01007432.1:6283-24981 GCA_008642245.1 Bassia scoparia | reverse complement strand
GCAAAACCTAGATCTATAATCTAGAAAACGCAAAAACAAAACTAATCAAAAAACAAGAACAAGATAAAATTTGAAACTGCAAACAAAACCTTAAAAATTAGTAAAAGACTCGAAATTTGTTTCAAAACACAATTTTAAACAGAAAACAAAACCCAAAAATAGGGAAAAAAGTCCGAAAAAATTCAAACAAATATTATTGAAGAAAATCAAGTTTTTGGAAAAACCTAGATCAATAAAATCTAAGAAAAAAAGAAACGAAGAAAAAGGTAAAAAAAATGCATTAGAATATGAAGAATTACCAATGGAATTTCCTCTAAAAATTGGGCAGCGAAGATGCAAAAATCCGAGCACCAAAGATGCTCCATGTGTGGTTACTGGCAAAGAATGAATAAATTACTGGAAATTAATCTTAAAATTGAGATGGTGAATTTGATTTTATGAGAGGAGAGAGAGAAGTGATGGTGAGACTGATTTTATGAGAGGAGAGAGAGATGAAATGGTGACTTGGTGAGGCTGATTTTACGAGGAGGGAGAAAAGAAGAGTGTGAGGTGAGTAATACAACTATACAGGTAATACATATCTTTTAATAGGAGAGAGAAATGAATGTGTGGTAGTGGTACATTATAACATTTGTAAAGTGGGCCTAAAAAAAGCTTATAATCTAACATAAGAGACCGGTTTTAATAAGTCCGGTGTCTTATGACTGTCTAAGAGGCCAGTTAAAATGAATACCCGAGTTCTTAAGGAAAGAAACCGGTGAATCATTTTTGTAGTAGTGGAGTGTTTCGACGTTTTCTCGTTTTTTTTAACGGACACAAAAGTCCCCTGTATGGACTCGTTTGGCCCCAAAATCTTCCTTGGACCGATCATATTATCATATGAACCCATGGTAAACATTTCGGCAAYGTTTCCGAAAAATATTCCGTAGGCCTCATTTAAGTGATATATAAGCCATATTTTCCGCCAAAAAATGACATCTCGGTGACCCRGCTCGAATTTGTCCGGAACTTCTATCACGCCTTCACGGTCATGAGAAACAACTATTCCAGCAGTTTTGTACCCAAATACCAAGCATACTGCCTCCTACGAATGTTTCGACGTTTTCTCGTTTTTTCTTTCATCATCATGTTGAATTCATTATTTACGTCTCGAAACCAATCTCAATCAAATTCATCGCACAATCTCAACGAGCAACAACAATCTCACGCACTATTCCATGGAAAATAATTGTAATTTGTGGATGATTAACTGAAACTGAGAACTCTGAACTCACAATTTGCAAAAACAAAACCCAAAATGATGTTGTTGGAAAGAAAGGACATGCAGTATATCCAGATCGAGGTGGGGCTTACCTAGAAATATGAGAAGTAGAAGGAGAGAGATATTAGAGAAATAAGAGATGAAGTATGAAAGGAAAGAGGAAAAGAGACTAGACAAAGAAGATCAAAAGGGAAATGAAAGAGGCGTGAAGGAATGAGTCGTTTCGGTTTATTATGAAAGAACCTTTGTTTGAGTTATTTTAAACTATAACTAATTAAGCAATGAATTACTAATGACTAAACTATAATAAACTAAAGTCTAGGGCTATGGTTCACTATAACACAAATCAACAATAATTTGGGTATCAACAATCACAATGAGGCACAATCGAATAGGATCAAGTTCTCCGCGAATCGAATGAACATAGAACTACTTGTAACCGTATCGCTCGGCCTAGGATAGTCTCGTTCTACCTATTGACATAGATCTTGTATTAAGTTTAATCGCTAGATCTAGAAACTCGTGACTAATCTAATTAATTACGCATTCAGTCGTGCACTACCTAATTGAATAACATGAAGAACAATCAAAATGGAATTCGATAAATTTAAAATATGAATTGAATCAAACCCAAAACATTCTAATTATATTGTTTATAGATCCTAATTTCCCTAAAAAGAAACTACTCAAGCATAATTAAATCAATAAAAAACAATAACAATAATAAACCTAAGAAATCATGGAAATCTAATGAATAATAACAACAAATAAACACTAATCAATAGCAAGTAAAGAATTAAAACTAATAACGAAATAATAATAAAAAAAACTAATGAAAAATACCTTGAATGCTTCAATTGATGGAGAAATAAAACTAGGGTTTTGTAGAGAGAAAACTAATTCTAAAACTAAACTAATCTAATAATTTGAAGTATGAAGTGATCCTTTACAAATCAAGATCTCTCTTTTAAATACTTCTAAATTCCTCTAAGATAATAATTTGCTAATTACAATTATATCCCTCAATTAAAAGCCAACAAAAGTCGACTTAAAGGATAGAAATCGGGCTCTAATCTAATCGGATCAGGTGTGACCCGATCAGATTGGCTCCATCCTGACAATTTCACTAGTCGTCTTCCGAAGGCCATATCTCGAGCTCTGCTGGTCTAAATTAGGCGTATGACCTATAAAATCGAAGCTCTCGAAGTCTAGTTTCCATGCAATTAGAATCGCACCATTCCGACATACGAAACATGATATATGACCAAAAGAGTGAGCATGTTTCAAAATCGATGCTCCGCAATGATCATTCCTTGTGTCGCTCCACTCCTATTTTGCAATTTCGTAGAGGTTGTAGGAAATTATAATGAAATTCAGAAAAATAAAAAGAAGAAAGAAAGAAGAAGGAAAAAGAGGGATATAGATCCTTTGATTAAAAGGAAACTAGAAAGATTAACAAGCTAGAACCAAGAGTACTCGACGCACAATACTCGTTGGGTTCCCAAGGTCAAAACACACTAGCTAGCCTGCCCTAATGTGTTAAGCAATGAGAAACACGTCCCAGTGGACAAAACATGCAACTTGCACAAGGTTTTTTAATCACTCAACATCAACTCTGATTTTTTCATTGATAAGTAAAGCTATATATAGCCGAATAATACAGCCCTAAACACTTACTGATTATATTACAAGTGTATTTAAAGAAAATATAGAAAATTGAAAAGGCAACAACTCATAAAATACCCTCACGTGTTACAATGAATCTAGATAGAAAAAATAAAGGTTAAAAACCGAAAATAATTAAGGAGAAAATGAAACACATTTCCTCAATTAAAATCCGATTAGAAACCTTGAGAATCCATGCAAAACCGCCATATTGAAAGCCATAACCGAATTAGGGTTTCTCCATTAAATGCGCAATCAAGCTTTTAATTCTGAAATGATTAAATGATTGCAACTTGCTTCCAAGCTTTAAATGTACGACTGTAACTGATTTGAGAGCTTATGAGAAGCCAAGTCAAACCATAAATCACTTTGATGATATTTCTGATTTTTACTTCAAAACCCTTTCACATGCATATTCGAATCTGAACTGATCTTTTGTGACCTTGAACTTCCGTGCATGCAACTTGATCCTTCTGATTTTGATGATTTTTATTACTCTAAATACGTAAACATAAAATATTAATATCATTTTACAACCTTGATTTTACAAGAAACAAAGTTGCAGTTGACCTGGACAAAATCTAGACTACATTGGACCAAATGGACAATTGGGGCCAAACTAGTTTTATTTGGACTGGACTGAAATCTTGCAACCACCAATTTGAATTGTGTTACCACGTTGACTCAACTTTAAATAAGAAAAATAAACTCTAAATACTTGAACCAAAACTTGTACAAAAACCTAGGACTCAAACAACAAGTTGGACTTTTATTGATATTGGATGATTTCATAAAACAAGAAAACTTGTTTGCAATTGAAACTTGCAACAAAACTCCCCTTCTTTGATAAAGCTTGTCCTCAAGAGCTTAGATAGCATAATCAAGATCTACATGAGCCATTTAAAGCGCAAGCAAGAGTTTAAAAACTCCAAAGGTGCACTCGTCAAATCAAGCACTCAACATGAATACTTTATACAATTTTCGGACCTTCTTGCTTTGAATTACATCATTGAAATGAGGCCGCCGGACAGATTTTTGAAAAAATTGGCCGAAATGTTTACCATGAGATTCATATGATAATATAATGAGTCCAAGGAACATTTTTGGGGCGCAAACTAGTCCATACGGCGACTTTTGAGTCCGTTAAATAAAAAAACGAGAAAACGTCAAAACACTCGTTGGAGCAGTAATGCTTAGGTATTTGGGTACAAAATCCTGGAATAGTCGTTTGTCATGAACGTAGAAGGCGTGAAAAAAAGTTCCGAAACAAATTCGAGCCGGGTGCACCAAGGTGTCGTCTTTTGGCCGAAAAGACGTGGATTATACATCACTGAAATGCGGCCCTCCGTCAATTTTTCGAAAAATTCCAGAAATGTTTACCATGGTTCATATGATAATATGATGGGTCAAGGTAGATTTGGGGGCCAAACGAGTCCATACGGGGGACTTTGGAGTCCGGTTAAAGAAAAAACGAGAAAACGTCAAAACAACTCGTTGGAGGCCAGTATGCTTGGTATTTGGATACAAAACTGCTGGAATAGTCGTTTCTCATGAACATGAAGGCGTGATAGAAGTTCCTAACAAATTGAGCTGGGTCGCCGAGGTGTCGTTTTATTTTGGCCGGAAAACATGGATTATACATCACTGAAATGAGCCCTTCGGACAATTTTTCAGAAAAATGCTTAAATGTTTACCATGGGTTCTTTTAGATAATATGTTGTTTGTGTCCAAGGAAGAAGAATTTGGGTGGACAAAAACTCGATCCATACGGGGCTGGACTTTGAGAATGGCTTGTGTGGTGAAGTAGAATTCGTAGAAAACGTGAACACTCGAGGAGTAGTATGCTTGGTATTTGGGTACAAAACTGCCTGGAATAAGTCGTTCCTGCATGACCTATATGAAGGGATGACATAGAAGTTCCGGACAAATTCGAGCGGGTCGCCGAGATGTTGTTTTTTGCTGGAAAACGTGGTTATACATCATTGAAATGAGGCTCACGGACAAGTTTTCGGAAAAATTGTCGAAATGTTTACCATGGGGTCATATGATGTAAGGATAAGTCTCAAGGAAGATTTGGGGCCAAAGGAGTCCATACGTGGGGACTTTTGAGTCTGTTAAAGAAAAAAACGAAGAAACTGTCGAAACACTCGTAGGAGGCAGTATGCTTGGTATTTGGGTTACATAAACTACTGAATAGTCGTTTCTCATGACGTGGAAGCCGTGACAGAAAGTTGCGGACTAAAATCGACCACGGGTACCTGTAGATTGTCCTTTTAATTGTAGCAAGCACGCACATTTTATGTAAAAACGGTGGATTTAGATACATCACTCATAAAAGAAGGCCTTCTGGAAAATCGTTCTCGCAAATAAATATTGCCGGAAATGTATTAACCATGGGTTCATTGATATATATGATGTGTCCAAAAAAATTGAATTGTGGCGCTAAACGAGCCATATACGGGGACTATTGAGTCCGCTAAAAAAAAAACGAGAAAACGGTCGAACAACACTCATAGAAAGAAGTATGGCTTGGTATATGTTGGTACAAAAACTACTGGATATAGTCATTGTCTCTATGAGCGTGAAGCGTGACAGAAGATTACCGAACAGAATTCTAATAATCTGAGTCGGCCTGAAACTAACGTCACGAGACTGTGACTCGTGGCAGTTAGGTGGAGAAGTCTCGCTGGTACTACGCATGGCGCAACTTTGTTGCTTGCTCCCCGAATCTGCATGGGTCGTTGGCTGCCTGCACAAGCAGAACCTATACCCGGTGACATGGCGACTTACGAATGAACGCTCAGACTGTGACTGGGCTGGCGCTGTCTGCGACTTGCAAAGAGGGGTAGGAGTATTGGACTGAGTCAGAGTGTGGAGACAAGGATAAGTGTGAATATCGTTTAAGGGTTGAGAGTTGAAATATGAATGTTGTTACTAAATAATTTTGAATAATTGTTTTTGAGATGAAAGAAATTGTGAATATTAATGTCTTGTGAGGATGTCAGAAAAGTGTAATAGAGACTAGAGGAAGAGTACAAGAGTATAGAATTAAAAAGTGTGGTTGTGTATTTTGTATGCTTAAAACATACTTATAGATAAAATTTACATTAAGAACTTGAAAATAATATTTTATTATTTTTAAAAAACACGGGTAACGGATCCGGATCCGGATCCTTGTTATGTTTAAGTTCAGATCCTGTATTCATATTTCTGGCAGATCCGTTATGCGAACCTCCTAGATGCCGCCTAAGGTTCCAAAATTTAGGCCATACTCCTCATAACATGGATAAAGATCTCACGATCCTGGCGAAGTCAAATCCACTCTCAACCTCTAATGTCCATACGGGGACTTATTGAGTCCGTTAAGAAGATAAAACGAGAAAACGTCGAAAACACTCGTTTTAAGGTAGGCAAAAAGCTTGGTATTTGCGTACAACAATACTGGATTAGTTGTTTCTCAATGAGTACCGTGAAGCAGTGACAGAAGTTCCGACAAATTCGGTAGCGGTGTCGCCGAGTATGGTTATTTTTTGGCTGGAATAACGTGCGATTTAATCAGGTCAGAGGGTGGTGTAAGTTTGCTGGATCCTGCGCTCCAAAGTCCCGCTAGAACCCAAAAATCCATGATTTCTAAGGTTTGGTCCCAAAAAATTTAGACCAGTAGGGTTCATGGTTCGGGTATGGTCTAAAAAAGAAATGGTCGGTGTCCAAAAACATCAACGACCCAGTATCGCCCAGACCATAGGCACCCGTTCTAATTTAAAATATATATATTATTTTTGTATCCATAAGCCCCTAAACTTTCTTTGTTAGGTGACTTCAGGTTCAAAATCTCATGTAGGGATTTTCGAGGCTTCAATTGCTTACTAGTGTAGCTTTGAAGATTATTGTAGGTTTCCTTTTTTTTTTCTATATCTTTTCAAATCTTCCATTTTGTTAATTTTAAATTTTTACTTCAGTAATTAGAGATGATAAATTTATTATTTTAATGATAAGATTGTGTGCTACAACTTGAATAAGTTGGTGAGCTTGAGACTTTGAGTTGGTTTATTGTATGAGTATTTGTGAGATTATCTCTTTTATGATTTATTTAATGCGATAGGGCGTCCGCTAGTATGCAAGTCCTATGAATACGAACACATAAAAATAGAAAAAACAATTATTGAAGTAAAATGTCGATTTAAAAATGAAATTTAAGTAATGACCCATTTTTAGGACCTCATTTTGGACCCATAGACCCGTTAGACCTTGTGGGTTTGGGTCCTGGTCCAAAAATCTCTAGACCCAATGGGTCGGGGTTCGGATATGGGTCTCAAAAATTGTGAGCGGGTCTAGGTCTGGGTCTGGCCGGACCGCCCAAGGACCCGACCCTTGCCATCTCTAAATTATAGGTCAATTGAAATGGAGGTCTTCGGACAATTTCGAAAAATTGCCGAATGTTTACCATGGTTAATATGATAATATGATGGGTCAAGGAATGAATTTTGGGGGGCCAAACGAGTCCATACGAGGACTTTTCAGTCCGCTTAAAAAGAAAACACTTGAGAAAACGTCAAACTAGTAGGAGCAGTTTATAGCATCGGTATTTGGGTAAAAAACTCCTGGAATATAGTCGTCTTTCTCATACCGTGAAGGCGTGACCAGAAATTCCGGAAAAATTCGAGTCGGGTCGTCGGAGATGTGTCGTTGTTTGATCGGAGAAACGTGGATTTTATCACTGAAAAGGTTGAGGGCCTCTGATACGAATTTCGGAAAAAATTGCCTTGAAGATGTTTACCATGGGTTCAGTTGTAATAATATGATGGGTCAAGTTAAAATTTTTGGGGGCCAAACGAGTCCATACGGGACTTTTGCGTCGATTAAAGAAAACCATCGAGGAAACGTCGAAACACTTCGTGGGAGCGCAGTATGCTTGGTTTTGGTACAAAACTGTTGGAAATAGTCGTTTCTCTGACCGTGAAAAGCGTGATAGAAGTGTCCGGATAATTCGAGCAGGTTCACTCCCGAGATGTCGTTTTTGGCTGGAAAAATGGATTATATCAGCTAAATGAGCCTCCGGCATCAAATTTCTGAAGATTATTTTTGTTCTACTGCGAAAAGTTTACTATCTCATGGGTTTTCAATATGGATAATGAATGATGGTTCACGAAGCAAAGAACGGAAGTTTCAGCCAGATATTTAGGTGGGCGATTTTATGAGTTATAACCCGTTAAAGATGAAACGCATTTTTAGGAAATTGATCCGAAAACATTCGTAGAAGGAGTTGCACGCTAAGTGCAATAATGGTTATCTCTGGTACATAGAAACAGTTTGGAATATTCGTTTCTCATGATCGCTGAAGGTAGATAGAAGTCCCGAACATATTCACGAGGCCATATGATTTCGACTGTTTCGCCGTATCGGATTGGGTTCGTTTTTTGCGTTCCTGAAAACACAGCGAGTCGGATTTCACCTTGCCGTCAATGTTAGAAAATAGTCGAGGCATCTGGACATTTTCGGAGTTTAAATTCCGAAAATGGTTTTTAATCATTTGTTCCATCCATGATACATATTCGATGGGTCCAGGAAGATTTGCGGCTCAAATCCGATGTCCAATTACAAGGGACTTTACAGTCGTTAGAAGCTTCGATGTAGAACACAACTGCATAAATACGTCGAGAATAATCTCGTAGGAGTGAGCTGAAGTATGCCCTTCGGATGAAGTTAATAGGCGCTAAGTATAATATCTGATGGCACAAAAATATAGTTTGTTCTTTCAGAACATATTGTCGCCACCGCGGTGAAGGCGTGATAGGACCATCCGATTTCCTGTAAGTGCGATAAATATTCGAATCACTTTTTTCCAGCCGCCGGGAATACAGAAACCGAGACATGTATGTCATTTTTTGGTCCGAATAGAAATAGCGCGCTTATCATGCTACGATTAGTCACTCTCGAGGAGTGGACTGGCTATACGTAGACATTATTTTCTATCGGTCATCGGAAAGCACGTATGAGCTCTTCACGAGAGATATATGTTAGTCACCATCCGGAGATCCATCATGCAGTCCAATATTGACTGATCCCGGTCCACACGGAACGATTATTTGGGGCCAAACGAGTGCCAGAGTTGTTACAGGTGGCACTTGATCGTGTCTCGTTGTTAATAAAATACTTAAATCGTCGCAAAAGTCCGCCGCAGAAACGTATGCGTATCGAAACATCTCGCATCTGACTACACAAATATGTATCCAACCGGATTTCTTTCCTTAAGAACTAAACGGGCTTATTGTCATGTTTAACTGGCCTCTAGACAGTCATATGATCACCAGGACTTAAATAAAACGGTCTCGGTTTATGTTAATTATATAGCTTTAGGTCCACTTACGATGTTAGTTCATATTGTACCACTGACCTACACTTATTCATTTCTCTCTCCTATTAAGATATGTATTACCTGTATAGTGTATTATCTCCATCCGTCACAGCTCTATTTGTCTCTCCTCGTAAAATCAGCGCTCACCAGTACCATTTATCTTCTCTCTCCTCTCATAAAATCAGTTCACCATCACTTTCTCTTCTCTCTCTCATAATCCAGAATTCACCATTCTCTAATTTTTAATGATTAATTTCAGTAATTTTATTCATTCTTTGCCAGTAACACACATGGGATTGCATATTTGGTGCTCGGATTTTTGCATTCCTTTCGCTGCCCAATTTTTAGAGGAATATTCTCATTGGTAATTCTTCAATATTCCTAATGCATTTTTTACTTTTTCTTTCGTTTCTTTTTTCTAGATTTTAATTGATCTAAGGTTTTTCAAACTTGATTTTCTTCAATAATATTTGTTTGAATTTTTTCGACTTTTTTCCTATTTTTGGTTTTGTTTTCTGTTTAAAATTGTGTTTTTGAACAAATATTCGAGTCTTTTCTAATTTTTAGGTTTGTTTGCAGTTTCAAATTTTAATCTTGTTCTTGTTTTTTGATTAGTTTTGTTTTTGCGTTTCTAGATTATAGATCTAGGTTTTGCAAAAAAATAGTTTTACTATTAAAAAAATCCCATATTTTTGTTATGTTTTCTTTCTTATTTTGGGGTTCAAATTTCATTTTCTTAATTCTAAAAAATCCGAGCTTTTGTTTTTTAAGGTTTTGTTCTTAGTTTCAAACTCTTGTATTTTTAAGTAAGCTTTTTTTTTTTTTAATTACATATTCGTAGATCTTATAAAATCAAGAGTTCTAGTATTTTTTCGAGAAATTTAAGTTCATGATGTTTTTCTGTAATTTTTTTTTTAAAGATTTTTGGTACTTAGTGTTATAGGTAATTAAGTAGAATATGTAGATAAGAAATTGGGAGATAATTTGTGGCATCTCATCTACAGTAAACTTGATTACCGATCTTTTATTCTTGGTGATATTTCCATATAATCATTATTTTTCTCTATAGAGTTTTTAGATTAGATGATTTTGTTGGTTTTTTTTCTATTATGTTTTGGAATCGTTGGTTCTATTTTCGTTGAATTCTCTTACGTTTGGTATGTTGTTCTATATTTTGTTACTCCTATGACTTCGTTGTTTTTTCCCTTAACTTGAATTTTTTTTTTTCATACTGTACAATCATTGTTTATTCTATTCGATCTATGATTTTCTTATAAATCCATGGTTCTTGATTGATTGTTAATTGTTATTTGTTATGTTGTTATTGATTGTTCTTATTTTATTGATTGTTAGTCTATGTTGTTTAAGAGTACCTAATTTTTGAGTTTTATTGATATTTCTATATTGATAGTATTTTTTTTTTTAAAATTTTGGTATGCACATTCTGTGGTTTCTTATCATTAGGTTTTTTTGTTTTTTAATAGAGATCTCTAGCAAATGGAGTATGCTTCAATGGTTTGTGTTTTTTTGTTTTACCAATGTTTTTAGCTGTCTTGTGGAGAGGCGGTGCAGGTGCATGGCGAGGGGTAATCGTAGCGGGTGCAGCCGATCTGCACTTGGCGGCGCAACTGGGGTGCTTTCAAGGAGAAGTTATCATTATTATTTTATAGTATTTGTGTCTTATATATGTGTGGTGTGTTTGTGTGTGTGTGTGTGTGTGTGTGGTGGTGATGTCGTGTGTGATGCTGTGTGGCTGTGTGCTGATGTGTATATGTATATATATTTGTATGTATTTCTAACCATTCTAATAATATGTTGTATTATGTTACAAGTACTTTGATTATTGGCTTTGTTAGACCTAAATGGAGGAGGATTTCTAAGATTAATTTACTTCTATTATTATCCCAATCTGTACGAATAAGTAAAGTGGGACCTCCTCCACTTGCTGTAACTCTTTTTTTCAATTAATAAAATGACTAAGAGACCAGTTGTCTTCACAAATCGTGGTCGGGCTTTGACTGTCCATATAAAATACATAATTAAGTATAATAAGTCGACCCGTGTTAGTTTAAGGGTTAGATTCGGATCTCTTCCAATCCGCTATAACCAAAGAGACGGTTTATTAATCAAAAAGCATTGCGGTCTCGTTTGCTTTCAGTATCAAGAGACGCAAAAAATTTTGGTGCGTCTAACCTAAGAGCCCTGGTTCTTCCATAGGAGACCGGTGTGGTGCTTTTGTGGGTGCTTGGTTTGGGTCCATTTTCAACCTGTCTATTAGTTCTGGTGTTGTTCTGCTAGTGAGCTGCCTCCTTCCGTAGGACGCCGCATGCTTGAGTATTTTGGGTACAAAAACTGCTGGATTAGTTCGTCTTCTCTCATGACCGTTATGAAGGCATGATAAGATAAGCTTCGGTGTACAAATTTCGAGTTTGGGTTCGCCCGACGCCGGATAGATGACATTCTTCGGGGATCGTCCTTTTTGGCCGCAAAACCGCGCTTGGATTATGAACAATTTTGATCACATCGAAAGGTGAAAGGCCCTCATCTGAGTCTGGACTCAACGATCCCTTTCTTGGAAAAATTGCCGAAATGTTGAAGCCATGCAGTTTCACATAATAATATGATGGGATACTAATCTCCATGAGGATAGATTTTTTGGTGACGCAAGAAGTACAGTGTTTGGGCCAACGATAGTGCCTATACACGACGGAGGTGGTTTCGGCACTTTTTTTGTCTCAGGGTTCTTCGTTTTTAAATTTCTAATTAAAAACCCAGACTCAAGATCCCCCACGTTGAAACCTTGTTACGAAGTTAGACAACGTTATCTGTGGTACTACGGGCCCCGGATCCGAGAATCTATGCGCCACATGATGTTAAACGAGATTATGGGACTCTAATTTTTTGAGGGATGGCGGATATCTTGGGGTGCGGCGAAATCCAGAATCTTTGGCAAATTGAATAGCGGGAAGTTCTGGATTATACAGGATCCGGACACTCGGTTCATTTATTCCATTTTTTTTTGAGTGATATTACGATATCCAGTATTAAAAATCCATCGACCAGTGCACATTGTCGTTGTATTAAATTCTAAAGTACTCTCTCTCTGGGCTGTAACTCTCAATAGCAGCGCAGTCAGCTTCGCAATCGAGATACGCACCTTTCGTATTTTTGTGCTGATACAGACCCATAATTGGATTAATACATCACTGAATATGCAAATATAAGGACCTTTGACCGGGACAATATTTTTCTTCTCGATATCAAATATACCTTAAACATGTTTACTTATTGGGTTATTATCTGATTTCAAATCTCACTCGTTGGTCCAAACCTAGATTCTGTAGGTGCTCCAAAAACGATGGTCTACTATCTACTGGTGGCCTTTGGTACCTCTATTTGAGTTCGTTAACACCTCAAACAACACGAGAAAATGTCCCGAAACCTTGTACGGATGCGGCAATACTGCTTCGGCTCTAATAGGGCAGGGCGTTTTGCATCGTGTTCGGGCCAGGATCATGCTGCTGTTGCTTGGTTTCGTTGCTTTGACACATTCGCAAACCGTGTCGCCGGAGCGGCCCATACATGCGCCGCGAGTCAGCACGACTTTGCACCGCACCGTGCACAGAACACGAGTCTAACTACTCAAGAAAGCGGAACAATGTTTTCTCACATCGGCGACGCCTCACGAGGGTTGCCGAGATGTTTGTGATATATTGGTCCAGTATATGGAGACGTGGTATTTCGATATGCCATGCATGCTGATGCTGGCTCCACGCCTTACCTCGGCCGCGTCATACGACGAAATTTTCGGCAAATTGCCGAAATGTTTACCAAGGGGTTGACTATGATAATATTGCATTCGGGTTCCAAGGAAGATTTGGGCCAAATGAGTCCAATGATCTAGGGGAGCTTTCTTGAGTCCGATACATGTAAAAAACGAGAAACCGTAACACTCGTAGGAGGCCTAGATTATGCTTGTATTACTTGTGGTACAAAACTACTGGAATACCTGTCCTGTTTTCTCATGACCGTAAAAGTGCGTTGATAGAGGTTCCGGACAAATAATCAGCATGCCAGGTTCTCGGGATGTGTGTTTATTTTGTCGGAATATGTATGTGGATTATACTTCTACTGAAATTGAGGCCTCTGACGGATAAAGTTTTTTTCTGGATATAATCTGCGAAATGGTTTTTTACCTCATGTTGTGTATCTATTTTTGAATAATATTGGGGCGACAGGAAAGTGGCGGTGACCAATAAGGCGAGTTCCACCCTCACGGCGTGGATTTGTTGGACTGTGAGTTCGCGTTAACGAAAAACGGGTGAAACACTCGTAAGGAGGCAGTATGCTCCTGAGTATATGGGTACAAACAGTGGCTGGACGATAGGAGTTCGTGTTCTCATGACGCGTCGAAAGTTTCTTGGACCGCGTCAGTATATGAAAGGTTAATCTATGTCTGGCCAACCAATGGTAACATTTCGGGCAAATATTTTTTTGCCGGGAGAAAAGCTTATTTCGAGTCGCCGAGGCCATATCATTTAGTATGTTAATTCGTTTTCTGGCCACGGGATAATATTGTGGTTTTAGTACCACCGGTCATCATAATAGTGAGGTGCTCGGTCGACGACAATTCTCAGGAGGATAACATGTTACGAAAATGTTTACTATGGGTTCTTTACCTGCGTGCACTGAAATAATATGCATTGGGTACTAAGCGAATGAGTTTCTTGGGGGCTAAACAAGGGTCCTATAGCGGGTGCAAGCATTTTCTAGTCATCAATGTCAGCAGACCTATCTAGTTAAAGAAAAACGATAGAAAAATAGTTCGATACATCTGTTATCGTAAGACCAGCATAGCAGCTAATCATTGGCCTGGATATTTGGGTACAAAACTGCTGGAATATGCCCTACTGATGGTGTCTTATTCGTACGTTTTCTGCACTCGGTTTTTTTTTCGATATTGTGCAGTGCCGAGGTATCTTCGCAAAAAAGTCCTCCGCTATGAGACTGCCGGGTCCGCTGTGATGTTTGGGCCCTTTTTGAAAATCGGAAAAATCGTGGATTAGCTGCAAACTCACTTGAATTTAGCACTTCTACAACAGATCAATTAATTTTCAGAGAAATTGCCGGGATTATGTTTACACAATGGATTTCATTATGTTATTAATGAGCATGGGTTCCTATTGGATTACCGATGTTGGTAGCTCTAAACGAGGCCGATGAAGGGGGGAGCTATTTTTCTATTGCAGTTCACCTAAGTTAAATGCAAAGAAACCGAGAAGAATTTGTCTCCAACCACAAAACGCACCGTTCTCGAAGGCATTGGATCGGCTTGGTAAATCTGGCTTGCGAGTATTCATAAGGTTCTGGAATAGTTCGGTGTATTTCTCCGAGGACCGTTCTGAAGGTTTTTCACCGTGTCTGGACAATCTTCATTAGGTCCGGGGTCGTCGCCAAGATGTCGTTTTTTGATGTCTGGACGTATCCGGATTATACCCTGGATTATCAGGCAGTTTCATTGCTACTTAGAATCAGAAGGATCTCAAGATCAGAAATTTTTTGAAAAAGGTTGTCAATAAAGTGGTGTTATCCAATTGGTCCCACCTGATAGAGTTTTAATATTTCCTCGATTTTTTCTTATTAAACGGAATGTATTGGTTTCCAAAAGGAGAGATTTGAAAGCCTACCAACCGTGGTCATGCATGGACTCCGTTTTGGGCCCCCAATCTCTTGGAACACAACATATTAATCAAATGACATGTAAACATTTAAGAAGGCATTTTTCCTGAAAAATTGTCCAAGGCCTCATTCAGTGATGTATAATCATGTTTTCCGGCCCAAAAGACCATGCGGGAAATTTTGAGTTCGTTAAAAAAATCAGCGACCCTCGAGAGATTAACAGTCAGTATAATGCGACTTAGTGCGCAGAAGCATTCGTAATTCAACGGTCCTTTCTATTGCTTGGTGTATCATTTTGGAGGATACGAACAATATACTCACAGAGAAGCAGTTAGTTTTGCCGTATCCTAATATCATCCATAAGCATAGACCGTACTGCCGGAGGCGTGATTAGAAGTTCATACCGGGATTGTTGAATATTCAATGTCGGTGTCACTTCGGAACGATTGTCGTTCTTTTCTGTGTGTTCGGTTAACTAATTGATGGACTTACAATACGGACATCACCAATGAAGAAGCAACGTCCCGGTATGTGTCACAGGCAATCTTTCGGAAAATATGGTGGCTCCGAGCCCAATGCTCAATTAAACTCTCACTTCTGTGGGACCTCATATTATCCATATGAACCCATTTCCGAGTAAACAATTATCGGAGGAATATTTTTATGCAGGGCACAAGAATACATTGTACGGGAAGTGGCCGGGGCCGATATTCGATGCTCAATGATGGAGTTAGCCTTGATAGATCTCTTTTTAAAGAAAAAAAACTTTCGGAGAAAATTCTGTCAAATATCACTCGTAGGAGGTCAGTATACTCTGGGTATGTTTGGGTACACACACAATGCCGCACCCTTGGGTGGGACCCGGCTGGAATAATCGCAGATTTGTTTCGTCCTCATGAAACCTTTCTTGTTCCACGCCTTGACAGCATGTTTAACAAGACAGTTTCGGACAAATTCGGTCGGGTCGTCAAGATGTGCTTTTTTGGTGCCGGAAAAAGTAGATGATAGATAATTACTGAAACTGAGGCCATCTGAACAATGGTTTTTCGGAATATCTCGCCCCTGAAAATAGTGCTCTTACCATGGGTTCTTATGATACAATAAGATGGTATTGGGTGCACCGGATTAGGGATAGATTTGGGCTAAAACGAGTCCATACGGGTGACTTTTGAGTCCCTTAAATAAACAATCAAAAAACGTTAAAACACTAGTAGGAAGCAGCATGCTTGGTATTTGGGAACAAAACTGCTGGAATAGTCGTTTCTCATGACCGTGAAGGCGTGACAAGAAGTTTTTAACAAATTGAGCCGACGTCGCGAGATGTTGTTTTTTTAACCGAAAAACGTGGATTTTACATCACTGAAATGAGGCCTCGCAGACAATTTCGGAAAAAAATTGCCGGGAATGTGTTCCATGGGTTCATATGATAATATTATGGGTCCAAGACAGATTGGGGCCAACGAGTCCATACGAGAACTATTTGAGTCCGTTATAAAAAAACGAGAAACAGTGAGAAAACACTCGTAAAGGCAGCATGCTAGTATTTGGTACCAAACTGCTAAATATTGTTTCTCATGACCGTGAAGGCGTGACAGAAGTTCCGGATAAATTCAGCCGAGTCGCGACAGATGTCTTTTTAAATCGACAAGTGGATTAATACATCACCTGAAATGAGGGCTCCGGGACAATTTTAGGGAAAATTGCCGAAATGTTTACATGGATATCATAATGATAATATGAGGGTACAAAGGAGATTTGGGGGCCAAACGAGTCCATACGGGTGATTTTTGATTTGTTAAAGAAAAAGAGAGGAGGAACGTCGAAACACTCGTAAGAGCAGTATTGCTGGGTATTTGGGTACCAAAAACTACTGAATAGTTGTTTCTCATGACGTGAAGGGTGACTGAGTTTAAGGACAAATTCGAGCCGGAGTCGCCGGAGATATCGTTTTTTGCGGAAAACGTTGGATTGATACATCACTGAAATGAGGTCTTTAGACAATTTTCGGAAAAAATTCGCGAATGTTAACCAATGGGTTTCATTTGATATATATGATGGGTCCAAGGGAATTTAAGGCAAAACGTGTCCATACGGGGGACTTTTTGAGTCCATTAAAGAAAAAACGAGAAAACATCGAACACTCGTAGGGAGGCAGTAATGCTTGGTATTTGGGTACAAAAACTGCTGGAATAGTCGTTTCTCAAGACCTGTGCAGGCCGTGGCAATGTTCCGGAAAAAAAATTCCATCGTGTCCGCCGAGAATTCGTTTTTTTGCCAGAAAATGTTGTTATACATCACTGAAATTGAGGTCTTCAGGACAATTTTTAGAAAAGTGTCAAAATGTTTAACATAGGTTCAATGATACTATGATTGGGTCCAAGCAAGATTTTGGGGGCAATGTGGTCATGTGGGGGCTTTTGAAGTTCAGTTAAAAGACGAGTAAAACTCAAACATTCGTTAAGGGGGCAGTATGCTTGGTATTTGAGGTACCAAAACTACTGAATTAGTGTTTCTCATGACTTAGAGAAAGGCGTGATAGAAGTTCGAAAAATTCGAGTCAAGTCGCCGAGATGCTCGTTTTTTGGCTTGAAAAACGTGATTATAAATCACTGAAATGAAGGCCTCCAACAATTTCGAAATAATTGCCGGAAGTTTAACATGGGTTCATATATAAATATGATGGTCCAACGAAAATTTTGGGTGCCAAACGAGTCCTATACGGGGAATAGTTGTTTCGCATGACCCTGAAGGCGTGAACAGAGGTTCCGGACAAATTCCAGCCGGAGTCGTCGAGATGTTGTTTTTAGCCGAAAAACGTGGATTATACATCACTGAAATGAGGCCTCTGGATGAATTTTCGAAAAATTTCAGAAATTGGTTACCATGGGTTCACTTGATTAATATGATGGGTCCAAGGAAGATTTGGGGACAAACGAGTCCATTACGGTGCTTTTGAGTCCCTTAAAAGGAAAAAAAAAGAGAAATCGTCGAAACACTCGTAGGAGGCAGTTACCTTGGTATTTGGGACAAAACTGCCGGAATAGTCGTTTCTCATGACCGTAAAGGCGTTCGCTAGAAATTCCGAATAATTCAGGCCGAGTCATCATATGTTGATTTTTGGCCGAAAAACGTGGTATACATCACTAGAAATGAGGCCTCGGACAATTTTCAGAAAAATTGCCAAAATGTGTACCAATTGGTTCATATGATATCATTATCGGTCCAACAAAGATTTGGGGCCAAATGAGTCCATGTACGAGGAACTTTTGGAGTCCGTTTAAAGAAACAACGAGAAGACGTCGAAAACACTGTAGGAGGCAGTATGCTGGTATTGGGAACAAACTCCGGAATAATCGTTTCTCATAGACCGGAATGGCCCGTAACAGAAGTTCCGAACAAATTCGTGCCGGGTAGCGGAGATGTCGTTTTTTGGCCGATCACTGAAATGAGGCCTCCAAAACAATTTTCGGAAAATATTGCTCAGAATGGTTTACCATGGTTCATATGATAGAATGATTAGGTTCCAGGAAAATTTGGGGGCAAAACTATCCTACGGGGGGACTTTTGAATCCGTTAAAGAAAAAAACAAGAAACGTTCGAAACACTCGTAAGACGGCAGTATGCTTGGAATTTGGGTACAAAAACTGCTGAATAATCGTTTCACTCGTGACCGTGAAGTGTGAAACACTAGTTTCGAAAAAAATTCGAGCGGGTCGCCGCCCGGGATGTCCTTTTTTG
>SNQN01007431.1:0-33457 GCA_008642245.1 Bassia scoparia | reverse complement strand
GCATCATTTACATTTTAAGGATGTATACCTCATCAAAAATTTAATATCATATTCTAAAATAAAATAAAAAAACCTTGAATCACATTTATTACCTTTTTACTTTTAATTTCATCCGTACAAATATTCACCTACTTACAACTTTCAATTACATATTCTCCGATACACTCATAACTCCACTATCATCAATATTCTTCGAAAAACCCGTAAAACTTGCTATGGTGCAAGTAAATAAAAATTGAGGGAGTAGTAATTTGTAGGGTCATGTACACAAAACAACAATAACAAAACCTTAGTTAGATATGAATCAATATGGAGAATTACATAAACCAAGAACACAAAATAATAAAATGGAGGTAATGTGCTTGAAAAATGTTGCAAATGGTTGGAGTAATGTACTTTCACAGTTTCACCTATCCTTCCCAAAAGAAATCATATTAGTTTATATATATAACAAACATATAATATTAGTTTAAATATATACTCCGTAGCAAATTCAGGCGAAACAATTTATTATAAACAGACAAATAGACTATGACAAGATATTAAGAATATTATATTAAAATATCCTTTAAAAAATTAAAATAAAAAATAGATAGCGTAATTTTTTTTCAAATAGACTATGACAAGATATTAAGAATATTATATTAAAATATCCTTTAAAAAATTAAAATAAAAAATAGATAGCGTAATTTTTTTTCAAAGAAATTGTGTGAGATAACAGGGGATTATCTTAACTGTACTACTCGTACAATAATAAATCATAACAATATGCATTCATTTAGCCTGACATATGTGTTAAATCTTAAACATGAATATTTAAATATTGATATCATCTTACTTCGAATTTGTGATTTCCACTATTTCAATTTGCATTTACCTAAGTTATACTAAACCATTCGAATGTCACTTTGCTCAGGTTATTTGCAACATGTATGTTAAGTTAATTGAAAAGGATTTTGTCAGGTTATGATTATGACATTAATTGACATGTAAAGTTTTTAACGATAAATCGTACCATAAGGCCTATAAGATAATTAATTCTATATATCCGTAGGGTAAATAATTGTTTTCTAATCCATATGTTTTAAAATTTAGTTGTCGATTTTTATTTGATATTGTTCCTTGGGACAAATCTTTGTTTTTTCATATTGGGTAAAAAATTCTTAGTTTCTGGCTTATTTTGAGATAATAAAACACAAGAAAAACATATTTTGCAATAAGAGGGGCTAGAATGTGCCTCTCAAAATGGGAAAATATAAGGTATTACATCATCATCCAGAAGAAGGTAACAGGAATTATTTTCCGTATCTACATGTAAGATCATTTGATCAACCCTTTGTAATTTTGCCAAATTCTATCAAAATTTAACAACACAGACAAATAATGTCTTGTCAAAAAAAAAAAAAAACCAACACAAATTGCTTAGCAATAAATATATCTATGATTTGAAGTATTCGAAGGAAGGAAAGACCAAGAACCATAACGAGGGACATACTTGCTAGCCGGAGTAATCTATAAGAAAATAGATGTTATACTGTTCAGTAATTAAAATGGACTAATGGTAACTGATTATAACTTACCTTATTTTTTTAAACTTGTTATGTATTATTATTTTTTAGTTTTTGCTCTTATAGTTACAAATATAAGATCAGTCCTTGGTTAATCAAACTTATTTTTGTTAGATTTCTTGAATTATTGCTTTTTTCCTCCGCAAATTAACTTCTTTTTATGATGGGGTGTAATGGGGGACAAGTGTCAAAATTTAAAGCCTCAAATAAAGTTATAAAATATTATATATAAGATATAGATATAAATAACAGGAAACTCAACAATTGAAGTAGGATTACGAAGGGAGTTGGGGTAGACGGATTTGTTTATGGTCTGATTACATTGGGCCTTTTCTTCAAAGTGAGTCCAATCAACTCTAGAGACATACACGAGTGCCCAATGTGCAATCATATGCAAAATATCTTTTCAATATAATAAGACTCTGGAATATTCTAATACGTTATAATAAAATAATGGTACAAACTACGATGAGGGGCGCAGACCAGAACCTCAAAAGCCACTATTAGGGTCATTTACAAATGATCATGACATTTGTCATGATCTTAGACAACTTTTCAAGGGTTCCTCATAATATTTCATCATTATAATCTCAACAATAAAAAACACCGGAGCACTTCCCATGACACTTCAAATCAATCAACTCAACAGAATTTAATTCCATTACGTGCTCCATGTTTCTCTTTTACTTTTGTCTCTCTTCTATAGAGAAACTACCGTAAGGGCATTGTTAATAATACTTCATTTATTCTAATTTATTTAACACCTCACTCTCCACATTCAACACTCTAATTGAGCAATGGGCTTGTGGGCGAGAATCCTAGGGATTTACTTGCGCTTTGTGTAGTGGTTCGCGAGAGACCGCTTGACACGTGGTGTCTTGGACCCATGGACTACCACCCCTAGCTTTGGAGAGGTTAATTGCTCCGAGCATCAAGAAAGAAGTTTTCCCCGCGAACCTTATAAGTGGAGTTGCTGTCACGCCAGGCTCTGCCAAACATTTGGGTTTACTTGCACTTAAAGAAAAAGAAAAATTGAAAAACAAAATAAAAAAATAAAAAAAAGAAAAAATAAAACGTCGAAGTCTACAGATCCGGTTCTGCTAGAGCCACGACAAGCAACTCAAGGAGGCCAGGTGTTATATTATGGAAGGGATCTAAATGTAGTTTGGTTCGGAATTGACTCCTCCCGAGTTAGAGAATTGTTAAGAGGGTACATCTCTATTAGTCACGTCAATTATTGTTCTCATGACTTGTTCTAGGTTGTGATGTGACGTCGGGTGATGTCTCTGTCTCTCTTTTCTCTGGGAAGTAACAAATATTCGGCCATAGCAGGGGGGTGTGGTTTAACAATCATCAAACACCCGCCAGGATAGATGGGCGCATTTGTGATGGAGTTCCCTGTGGTAGCACTTCTTTCACAAGGGAATTCCAGTTTAGACTTTAGATTGTGCGAGGAATTTTGTATATATAGTGTGACAAAGGTTAATTAAGAACAACTTTGGAGGACATAAGAGTATTTTCATAAAGAACGCGTCTTTATTTTTGACGTTGGATCTAGCGGTCACGGTAGCTTAGTTTTGACCTAGACACTGTTTTTGTTAAGGATTTTTTTATTCAAAACTACCTATATTTCAGTCAACATTGCGAGAACTACTTTATTTTAAAACTTTTTGCCCAAACCATATCTACATTTGCATATTTAAGTTATTGACTACTACCTGAAGACCAGGTTGTCTGTCGTTGTCTTCTGCCGTTGAAACTCAATTTTTAACCGTTAACTTCACTTTTGTCCGACGTTGACCATATTACTCTTTCTTTTTCCCGTTTAACCTCTAAAATTCATTTCAAGGCACGCAAATCGAAACAATTCTGCGTACCTTCAAGATTATTATCGATCATTTTTTTTTTAAATTTTCAACCTCAAATTCGACCATAAAGGACAAAATGACCCCAAAAAACGTTTATATTAAGATATTTTTTTCGAAATCATTTCGAAGCACAGCAAATCAAGGCAACTCTTGTACCACATCGTCGAGATTGATCAAGTCATTTTTTTCGAATTCCGACCTCAAAAAATTCGATCAAGTGACCCCGAAAACGTTAGTAAGGTATTTCACAACAAGAAAATCCGACTCGCCGATGTCATAAGCGATCGATAAATAGCGCGGGAGGCGGTCGTAAAGTCGGTTGCCGCACTGTGGTACGATGATTGGAAATCACCGACCGTTAATCGCCCGTAAATTTACCGACCGTCAGACGGTGGATAGACGACAAGTTAATTTAAGATTTTTTTTTTTGAAACTTAATTTTACCGACCCAAAAATGGTCGGTAAAAAAATTTGCTTTAAATATTATTTTTATGTTACGTTACTAACGTCCGGTAAAAATAATTTAATTAATTATTATTTCTACCGACCGTCTTTTCCAGTCGCTATTTGCATGATTCAAATAAAACATTAGGAGATGCTGTTCGCCTGTCCCACTACCTATACTAGAAGACTACGAGATACGATACGTTGTCTGCAACTTAAAGATCTGATACTTTATCAAAGCTTTAAAACAAATCTGACAACTATCAAACTAATTGAATTCAAACAAATTATTACATAAAACTATACAAACTAATATCAATTAAATTCATACAACAAAATCAAATACAACTACACTATCAACTAAGAAAATAAATATAAAACTTCCATAATGTTAAACTTCATCTCTTTGAACCAGCATCTGCAACCAAAATTTATAAAAAAATAAAACTATTAGAACAAATTCCAAAGAAATCAAATATCTTAATTAAAAGAAATTAGAATCAAAGAAGGAAAAATTGAAACAATGAACCTAGATCTAAAAAAACCATGAAATCAAAATCAAATAAAGCCTAAATCCATACAATACAACATAATAAGAATAGAATATAAAACTTCAATAATGTTAAACTTCAATCTCTTTGACCAGCATGAACCAAAATTTTACAAAAAAATGAAAACTTTAGAAAATTCAAAGAAATCAAATATCTTAATTAAAGAAAATTAGAATCAGAGAAGGAAAAAAAAATTGAAACAATGAACCTAGTCTAAAAAAACCATGAAAATCAAAATCAAAATAGCCTAAATCTAAAAACCGAAATCAAAATCTGAAAATGAAATAATAAGCCTAGAAAACAAAACCAGAAATTGACCTAATGAAAATTAAAAACGAAATGGAAATCGACCCAAATGAAAAAAACTAGACAAATAGAAATTAGGAAAAAAAATCTACCCAAAAGAGAAACCCAGAAAATCAGAAGGAAAAGAAAAGGAAAATCTGACCCAAAAAAACCAGAAATTCAAAACAATCTACGAAACAAAAGAATTGAAAACCCTAGATCTAAACTGAAATATAGTTGAAATGAAAAAAATGAAAATAAATGAAAATAAACAAAATAAAAAACGAAATCAAAAATAAAAACGAATGAAATTAAAAAAAAACGAAATCAAAAACCATGAAAACGAAATCAAAAATAAAAGAATAGAAATTAAAACCAAAAATACGAAATAAATAGATCTACAAGAAATGAAAAACCCAAATCTAACAAAAATCGGAAAAGAAAAGAAAAAAAAACTCACCTTCGACGGTTGAGGCGGTGAAGTGGAGAGGAGAGGCAACGGTGGTGGTGTTGTGTGTCGACGTGATGGCGAGATGAGGATTCAAGATAAGATGAAGATAAGAGAGGGGAGATGAGAAAGGGATGAGATGAAGATGGAGAGGGAGAGGAGGGTAAGAGGATGAGGAATAGTGTGTGAGAATGAGGGGGGGGGGGGGGTTGAGGTGACGTGAGGATATAAGGTGAAAGGAGGAACTTGGTCAACGTGGATGAGGGGTACGATTTACGATTGTTTTTAATTTTAAGTTTACTGACCACTTTACGGTCAGTAATTGAGTATCTTACCGCGTTTTGATTTCGGTTGGTATTTTTGTTACCGGCCGACAACGACCGTCTTTACGGTTGGTATGTGTTAACGTCGTTATCGGTCACTACAATGATCCGTCGATAATTTCCGATTGGAATTTTTGTGGTCAAACAAAATTGGTCGATCAAAAACGAATTTCTTGTGTTTTTTTTGGAATCATCATTCGATGCCACGCAAATCGAAGCGATCTCGTACCATCGGTCGAGATTGATCCGAACATTTTTTTTCAAATTCCGACCTCAAATTCGATCATAAAGGCAAAGTAACTTTGAAAACGTTATGTAAGGTTTTTTTTCAAAATCATTATCAGGCACGCAAAATCGAGGCAACCTCGTACTGTCGGTCGAGATTGATCTGATTTTTTTCCAATTCCGACTCAAATTCGATCATAAAAGACGACAAATTGACCCGAAAACACCGTAAAATGAAGTCAACGGTTGAAAATTGAGGTCAACGCCAGAAAGTTTAGGTCAATGCTTGAAAACTGGTCCTATGTAGTGGTCCAACAATAAAGAATAAAGTATAAGATAGTTTTGGGCAAAAAAGTTGAAACCAGGGTAGTTTCTCACAAAGTTGGCTGAAATGTAGCTACTTTTGGACAAAAAATCCTTTTGTTAATTTACTTTTATGAATTGAATATATTAGCACTGATTGCACATATTTTATTGAAATTTAAATAAATATTTTTAAGTGTTGAACTTATTTTTATTAAATTGAACTTTTTTATGAGAAAACAAGTTTAAAATTTATTAAGAAATGTCGAAGTTTACATCCAAAATGATTTCATTTGGCACTTCCTCTAACCATCAAGAAAAAGCCAAATGAAAACCACTAATGTTTCGTTTGCAAGTTGATGCGCACCTTGTTACCATTCCTACGCACAAAAGAGAGAAATAGAGGTACATAGAACAATAAGCGAGAATATCACGAAACAAAGAATCCCAGAGCAGATTTAACTTATTAAAAACTCAACTGGACCTATTTTAATTGAATTGAACTTATCTCTATTATATAAGCCAAGGGGGAGCAATGGTGTTCCTCTTATTAAAAGATGTAAACATCCTTAATAATGATGTTAAAGACTTAATTGTCCTTAATTCAAAAAATATAAATTCTTTTTTTTTGTACTTTCCATACTAAGCAACATAAAAAGGTATATTGACTATTTTTCCAATAGATAAAAAAGAAAGTTTAATTAATTAGTGTAAAAAATTCAAAATAAAAATACATTAATTACTTGACTATTTTATTCCATTGAATAACTTAAACATTGCAATTATTTTGAAAAAAGTTTAATTAATTAGTATGAAAAATTCAAATTAAATCAATATTACATAGACTACATTTTTCACATGAATCAGTTAATCATTGCAAATTATTTTGAAAATCTATTGAATTAAATATTTATATAAATTATTATGTATTTGATATTACTATTTTTATGTCAATGTAATTAATCATTATAATTTTTTTGTCGAGAGATTCAATGAAACGAAAAATTACATTGAAAATTTGAAAATCATAATAACTCACCGCCATTGTTAATTTGAAACTGTACCCAATTACATGATTTTTTTCTAATTGAATATTTGTTTAACATAAATTTTTAAACTGATCGCACACATCGCGTGCTTATAGTGCTAGTTACTATTGAATGGAACTTAGCTTGTTTTTAATTAAATGAACTTATTTTTACTAACCTTATTAAAATAAGCTGCTGACCCATATTTAAACACTATTTTTAATCCGTATATTATTAGTGTTTGGCAAAGTATAGATGGATTCACAATGGATCCGTATATTTAGAAGCGTATGTTGGAAATATGAGTGTTTTCACAAGGCTACATCTAAACTAAGAAATTGATAGAAATGAGATAGTGTGTCGTGGCAATTAAGGCCATGACTGAAAAACGATAACTCGGCACAATCGAGGTGCACATTGTATTCAATTAGCCAACTTGTTAACAAGGTTTACACACCACCTTTACACAAGAGCACATTATATATATACGAAGTATATAGGGTTAGGATCCAATGAGAAGAACCCTTAAAATGAGAAGTGTGAGAAGCAATTTTGGTCGTTGTTTTTTGAGATGAACAGTCCAGATGTGCATAAGTTTATTGTAAATGTGCAAATTTTTGTAATATTTGCTTTTTTTTGTTTTTGCACATTCACAAAAAAAATCGTACACATTTATGTACAAAAATTTGCACATTTACTTTTTACATGAAATAAATCTTGATCCTCGATTCAAAATCCATCGATCAATATTGCTTCTCACGTTTCTCATTTTAAGGATGCTTCTCATTTGATCCTAGCATACTCTCTTATCGCTTTTCAAACTGATGCATTTCAGGTGTCCATCTCTTCAAGAAATTTCCAATTGATCAAACTCCACTTTCCGAATTATGCTGCACATATTCAAAAGATTTTAATAATTTTGCTTCCTCMATTTAGTCAAAAGTTGTAATTATTTTTCTTCCCATTTTACTGTATTAGATTCCTTTACTCTGCCTATATAAGGCTTTGTAAGATCCATCGCAGTTTGGAGTAAACTCAGAGTTACTCTTAAYTAGTGAGCACACTTTCTGATTGTATTATCCTCAAATTTAAAATTATCAAATAAAATTCAATTGTTCAAATTATTGTCAAATATCTCTTTTGGATTCGCATTTGCTCTAAACTCTGTAAGTTTTTCAAATCTTTTAAATAAATTTTTTTATTTGCTCTGTTTTATTTCCTAGGTAGACTGTTCCAAATGAATGGCAGCTCCAAACCCAACCAATTCCAAAAGCTCTAACTGAAAAGAAAGTTGAACAAATAATCGAAGAATCAAATGGAAGGATTCTCCCGGTCAGCTTGCTTGGTTTCCCCCTGCTCCGGGGAGAGTTAAACTTAATGTTGATGCAAGCTGGGTGCATGGGCCTAAGGCTTCTGGAGGTGGTGTGGTTAGGGGTCCGGATGGCAATTGGATCATAGGTTTCGCCATCAAAATTGAAGCCCGCGATACTGCCATGGCTGAGCTTCGAACCGCCTTGTTTGGGTTGGAGTTTATGGCTGTGCTGGGTTACGATAGTTTCGATTTGGAGATGGATGCCTCTGAGCTTGTCCGTTTGCTCAACAAGAAAAAGGACTTTGGCTCTCATCCCTTGGGACCTCTTCTCTATGATGCTGCTCAAATGTTGGATGATTCGAATGACATTGACATTACCTATATTCCTCGTGCTCATAACAAAATGGCTCACGAGTTGGCTGGGATATGGGAATGGCATGGGTAAGTCGCAAGCTCTCTTTAATGATTCTCCCTTGTTCCTTGACCACATTCATTGGCTGATAAGGGGGGGGGGGGGGCTGTGATGGATTGCCTGATGTCTATCGCCCATTTGGTTGTTTCTTGCAATGTTATGTTTCGCTTATGTGTGTTTGGTTTGCCTTGACTCTTATTTGTATATGTGTTATTTACTCCCCACCGACTTGGCTCCTCTGTTTACAAGTGATTGAGGTGGGTTGGGTTTAACCTCTCCTAGGTTGTAAATGAACTTTACTCCCTTGGTTTTTCCAGGGTAGTGTGTTTTTATTTAATTTCTTTCTCTGTTAAAAAAAGTATTTTCCTCAGAATCTATTGGAAATTCCTAGTGTACTTCACGCAACTTTGTGAAATCTGCAATGGTAGACATGGGAGTTTGACAGGATCCCACATATAGACATTGAGTTTAGGGTATATAGGTGAAACTCAACCAAACCCTACCGACCACCCTTAAGGCATATCTCTTCCAACCCACAACCATCTCCCTCTATGTCTCCCTAGCCACAACCACCTAACCAATTGCGTGCCAAAATCACCACACCCATCGCAACCACTCAATCGTCCCCCCCATCCCACCAATCAGGGAGGAAGTTTGAGGTGTGTAGTAGTTGTTTTGGTTAGTCTTAACAATATAAACTTAAACCGTGTTTACATGTCGAATTTTCAAAAGCTCTCGTGACTTACTACTAGAACTTCGCAAAAATTCGGGAAGTACCAACAAAAATTGAAAAAATTTCACCAAATGAGCCCATTAATTTATTTTTTAATTTTTATTTTTAAAAAATTTACTTGAGCTCATTGCCAGAAACAACCAAAACCTTTGCGATCATCAAATCTGCCTTCGTTGGCCAAGGAAAATCCAATTAGACCTTCAGAATTCACAGTTGGATTCTTTCAGTTCCTTCGCCTGAAATCCCTTCGTCGCGCGCAGCTGGATCCAAAGCTCGCCCCACTTGCCAGGCACATCCGCTTTTTGCCCATCGCTGTTTCTCAGTAAGTTTTCGCCCTAATTTTGCCCCAATTTCCCCAATTCGTTGCTTACTCCCTAATGACTGTTGTTCTACGACTACTGTTTATCTTCGTAGTTCTTTACCGTCGGAATTCAGCAGGATCCAATCATCTTCAAACCTTCTCCAATTCATTTAATTCCTTTTCCTTCTCTTTTTAAGTTCTTTATAGTTTAGATCTACCTTTGATTTTTCCCCATTTTCGATCATTTTTTGGTCTGTTCATAGAATTCAATCTGTATGGTATTGATTGATTTTGTGGTTATTTACCATTTATTAACAAACATATGATTTGATCCCCCATTTTTGGCATTGTTATTTTTCTATGTATAAGATCTTTAGGGTTATAATTGGTTCATTGCTGGCATTTCGTTGGTTTTATCGTATTAGATTGTTCATACATTTTTACCTTCTTTCTCAAGACTGAAATATGGACCTTTCTGATACAAGAAGGATTGATTATGTTTGAATGTTATATTGCTAGTCTGTGTTAACTTTGCATCCAACTTTTCAAGCTTTTCTCTATTTTTTGTTATTGGGTATTCTTGTTATTATCAATTATTGATCTGAATAGGAAGACTTTATTAATGGGTTTTTCATAATTGTATTGTTCAAGGTGAAAAGATGGATGATTGAACTTTCTTCAAAATCATCATGTCGATGCTTGATTCTTTCTTCAGCAAGGCTTCAAAGGTTCTAAATGTAGGACTTTTATCTTTAAGCTAGTTTGATAATAAGTTTATGCTTTACTTTTGAGTTAGTGTATTTATTGGCCAAGTAAGTATGTAGTATTGCAGGTTTGTTCTTTGCATTTCCAGAATTTGGACGTGTGTTAGTGCGTCTATAAAGTGGTAATAAATTTGTGGGGGTGTGTAAATCTTTAACTAACTAATCTAAATAACAATAGCAACAGTTAAAAAAGGTGCTGCAGTATTGTGAAAAATTTCAAGAATTTATTGTTACCATAGTAGTTTGTTGAACTATCATGGTTGTATTATTATTGTGCCGTAAAACATTATGTAAAACTTTGCGATTTGCCACGGAGGATGAAAGTTGCTGGCGAGAATTGCGGTCACGGAGAGCGAGAGGATTAGGGAGCAAAAGGCAAGTGGATTTGCTAAGGTTTGCTGGAGGGTGGACTGCGGCTAAGATAGCTATCGTGGCTCGAATTCGGGTCATGTGTTTATTGACTGTTTAAGATCATCTTATATGGTATTCCCTTTATTGATGCTATTTCTTGCTAGTATTTGGTTGGGTTTGCATTTTCTTTGTAGCGCCTAAATGTAGTTAAGCGTATAATCTTTGTTGGCTCTGATTATCAAGATGTTTTATTGTGTTATGTGTGAAATCAGGTTGAGCACATAGGGTTCGGACGAATGTGATGGGTGAGGAGTCGAAGAGAGATCGGAGTTGACAGAGACAGGATGTTCTGGTGGTGAGCGCATGTCTGTTTCGCGCTTGCATTATTGGATTCACAAAGGTTTCTTTCTCTCGCTTGAAACTCATGCTGTAATTTTACATTTTCATTGTAGTATACTTTGTTCAAGATTGATCCTATGTCTATGTGACTGCGAAGTGTCTTGAAGCTTTGAGGCTTTGGTGTCCATACTGAATGGCAGAGACCTTTCTTTGATCCTGTCATAGATCGGCATATGCACTCATTTGAGCATTTAAGGTTTAAAATGGGCACCATCTATTCGTCTGAGTCTTCTTAGGAATCGGCAAATGCGACTCCAAGGAAGTAGAGGTCATTCCTCTTCGTCACATCAACATAATTATGAGCTTGGTGTCGGGTGTTCATTGTGAATATACTATCAAGAAGTAGAAATGACAGGATATACGCATTGCAATAATAAGGATGAATAGGATTTTGCCAGAAGTAAGTATTTTGTCCAGGATGTGAGTTTTGGTACTTGGTGTTGTGTCTTTATGAGTTCATTATTGTAGTCTATAATTTTGAAGCTAATTCATCATTTGCGAGTGTAATTTGAAATGGTGATATGGTTAAATGATGTATCGTTGGATTTTATTGTAAATAAGTCTTATGTGTATTGCTTCATGGTGGAACTAGGTTTTCATGGTTGTAAAGGACCTTAACAGATAATTTTTTGGGTCTGTGATGACTTTCTGATCCATCACCTTATAAGCATATTAGTGGCCAAATTTATTTCCGTTAGTAGTTAAATTGGTGGCACCTTGCAAAACGGAATTCAAAGGGCTCCTTATATGTTTTAGTTGGCTGTGTGGGTAACTATTGATTTATAAATTATAATGTCATTAACTTTTAAGTATCAGCTTACTTTCTGTTTCTGCCACTCTTTTCTCCCGTCTCTCCTTTCGATAACTTCTATGGCTTTTCTGAATACCTCTCTTACACACATTATAACATGGATAATTGGCATTGTACTAGACCCCTTCTTTGTTAGATGTTAAAAAATGGTTTTTTGGAATTTGAAATCTTTAGCATGGTTTGGATATCTAGGAATTGATTACAATTAGAAAGTGAAATATTGCAATTCAATCCAAGTGTAGTGCTTAGGGACATATGATTTGATTCTGTAATCTAATTCTTCAAGGCTGTTGGGGAAAGTCATTGATTTCCAATTTCTATATCGTTGGTAGAACGGAATCTACGTATTTATAATTTCAAGTTTCTTAATTATACTCCATCCGTTCCCTTTTGTTTGTCTTGTTTCTTGAAATGAAATTCCTAAAATGTTTGTCTTGTTTATAATATATTCTATTTTAACTCCCACTTTATCCACCTTTTTTTAAGTAAATCGAACCATATTTATATTTTTCTTCCATGATACTAAATAAAAGTTATTCCACTATCTAAATTACTCCCCAATATCCATTTTTCAGTCACATTTATTGCATTTTCCCATTAAAAATTATTAATAAATAATCTAATAACTCTCTTTTCAAGCAGGAATCTTGTTAAATTAACTACTTCTCTTAATTAAAGATTCAATTTTTTTAATTCCCTCCCCGATTCCAAACAAGACAAAAGAAAAAGGAACGGAGGGAGTATTGATTGTTTTATTTCTTATAATATATAGTCTATTTCCATCCAAATGAATTATAAATTTGCAAAACCGATTCATTTGTGTACATATTTAGAACTATCTAAATCTAATAAATCAACTTCTCCTATTTTTCACAAGAACTCCCAGCTTGGATACCTGCAGTCAAATGCTTTTAATTTAGCTTGGAGACCTACAGAGGGCTTACGGTCAAATGCCTTTTGATGTAGCGCATTAATGAAGGGATTCCAACAATGGATGGTTTAGATGCTGATCAAAAAACGTACTCTATACTCAACAACTCTAACACCCATGACTTATATAAGGCCACATCTAGTTTGAAAGCCCAAGAAAGTTATTGAGTGTTGAACACTTGAACTTCATTTCTTGACAATGGTTTACAGAAACTTAGTTTGGCGGATGAAATATGAGAAGCAAATGTCAGCTATTCTGTTAGCAAGGAATATATTGATTTGGGCTACATTGACATTCTGTTAAGAATCCATATATGGCATTTGGGTCAGTGAGAAATTGTTAATCCAAAATTTAGTTCGCACTCAAGCATTATTTGTAAGTTTGTGCTATTGATATTGCCTATGCTTATGGTATCCCTCTCTCAAGGACCTTGCAAATGTTAGCAGTTGGCGGCAAACATTTATAACTACACCATCTGCTCCACAGAAATGGCCCTTGAATTTAGGTTTTCTGTAGTATCTTGTCCCTGATCTTTCCTCCCCTTTGTCTTTGATTTTGTCTGATTTTGCATGTTTATGCCTTCATATTGTGTTCAGGAATGCCACTGGATCGAAAGAGGCCATATCTAGTATTTGTTTTGCTGCACCAAGATGTGCAGACTTGCCAGAGTTGCTGCAAGTTTCAATTGTCATTGCTTCTTAAATATGGAAAAAGAATTTGTAGCTGCTGCGACAGAGCTTATGCCAGATTGTGGTGTCAATCGGCAGGTTTCATTCTTCTTCTTTTTATAATCTTATTGGTAAGGTGCTTAGTTTCATCATGTTATTGTCTTTTGACCGTTCGCTTTATTGGCAATACAGTTGGTAGAGTTGTTGTCTGTCCGTGCTCCTTCCCCTGAAAAAAAAATGAAGTTGTTGAAAGAAATTGCCGAAGAGCATGAGTTAGAGTGGGATYCATCTCCTTCTGAATCCGAACTTTTCAAGTCTCATGAAGATTTATTGGTGGGTAATACTCATTTGCAGGGTATGTGATTTATTCCTTCGTGCTTTTTCTGATATATTCTTATTTTCTTCACAGAATGGAGCAAAACAATTTGTCAGTGGCTCCAAAGTTCCACTTCCTAAAGAAAAGCATGATGAAGTATTGCAGTCTACTTCGGTTCAAGGTGCAAATGARCATTCTGATACTGAAGAAAGCTTTGACCAATTTGAATTTCCTGACGTTCCCAAGGGACCATTGAGGCCAAGTACCGATTCAGAATTTCTTGCCCCACCACCACTGAAAAGTGAGAGTCATACTTTTCAATCGCAGCCATCTGATATTGACGCTGATGATGAGGACAATTTATTGTCAACCAAACATGAAGCGCTTGAGTCTTCATCCACTCCTGTGGAGACTAAACAATTTCTGCCTTTCATCACTCCCCCATCCTCTTTGCCATCAGTACCACTTCCTGTTAAAGAAAGCCATCAATCTCCTCCACCTCCTTTAAAGAGCAGAAGTGATGTAAATGTGGATTTTCATGATGTGTTAGCTGCTGCAATGGCTGCTGCTGATTCTGCTGAACGTGCAGCTGCAGCTGCTCGTTCAGCAGCTAGTCTTGCTGAGTTTAGAATTTCTGAACTTTCCAAGAGTAAAAACGATAGTCAGTYCCCTGAAAGTGATGTTGAGAATCCTTTTAGTATTAGTGACAATAGTCTCTCAGCTGAAACTGCAAAGATACGGTTGGATGACAGAAATGCTTCAAGTGATGATGCTGTATCCAATCCTTGGATCCCAGGTGAACTTGAACACCTTGGAGATGATCAACGATCTAATGGTATAGAACATACTAGTGGAGAGCMTGCTCCTAAACAAGAACTACCCCTTCATCAGCCTCRGAGGATACCATCAATGGATGATGATACAGAGTTCTCCTATCCTAATCTGTTCTCTTCACGCAGTGGGAATATGGGCTCCAGTTCTTTTTCTGCAGACGATTCTCAACCGAGGCATGGGTCGTAAAAGGGCCATAAAATGAGAATTTCAGTTTCATAACTATCTTTGGCTTTGATTCTGGCCTGTTCTACACTTCCTTTGGGTTTCATTTGATGTCATTTGTAAGTAATATTTGTCACACCCAGTATGATAAGTAAATTTCATTAATGATATAGAATTCTGTTGCTTCTGGAGTTCTGGTATGGTTTTTTTGGTGGAGAATTGTCTCCAGCTTTATAGTTCTCAATAATAATGTACAGGATTGTATGCTATGTTTTTGGGTTGTTATTTTGGTGTTAAATAGGTATATTCACAGAGCAAAGTTTCATCTTTGATTTGCTAAGCATCACTTGCAAATTCGCTATTACTATACTCTGCAGCTGTTTACTTATAGTTGTCTATGCTCTGCTGCTTTTTATGGATGGAACTAACTATTACGAATTTACAATTATTTTGCCCGCACATAAGTACTGTACGAAATATATTGCACTTTTGCTAGTGTTTTGGCGAAGACTAATCACTGTATCTGGATAACTAGCATTCTGCAACCCTTAACTAGCAGTATATATATTATCTACAACCCCTAAACTAGATTTCAATCATATATTGCACATTGTAGTGTTTTTTGGTTAACGACAGAGTCGACGAGCAATGCAACTATTGCACTACTATGTTAGTTTCGGGTAATAGTGACAGTGGTAATACTAGAGCCATCTCATGAAAGTCTGGGATGCGAAAAGAATCAACAATGCAAGTTCCAGATACCATTCTCAAGGAGTTTCTCTGAGATAAACGGCTAAGTATTGATCCAACCAAGTTGTTATTCGCTTCAGCTATTAGCCTATTATACTAAGCAGCATCCACATCGAAATAAAACATGGAGATCAATGTATCAATCCATATATAATTATTGTACTCCCTATTAGTAATTTATACCTTTTCTCGGCCTTTTGGCTAAGATCAAGTGTAGTATCTGTTCTTATCAGTTTAATATCTGATACGTGGGCAATGGCCCACAACGATATTAAATTAATTTTTTAAGGGGGAATGCCCACGCAGTAGCTTGCTACTGGGGGCTTCAAGCGGCTCGCCGCGCACCTCTCTTATACCAATAATAAATTTTTTGTCTTTTAAGAAACTGATGTGATCAGATGAATAATCATTCCATATCGTCAATTATGTTGATCTTCATTTTAGAAAGGGAAGAAATCAGGCTAGGGTCCCTCCTAATGTACACTGTCGGGTGGAGACTAATGTTCGTAATTGTTACATGATAATGACTTCACTGTCACGCGTACAAAGGCTATTAACAAGCAAATTAGAGCGGTTAGTGTTGATATTTGGCTAGTATACTTTAAAGGGTAGCGACATTGATCAATATTATGCAGACATGTCTATGAAACTAGGAGTGTAAAAAGTTTTCATGACCAGACATTAGTGTGCATTTGATTAATGAGATCATTAAGTTTTTTTTTTTAATAAAACAAGCAATTGCAGTTTAGAAAATGGCTAGCAGTACAAATTTATTCAGAAGTTAAAATCTTTTAAGCACTCAAATGGCATTTATGAATTATGATTCATCATAAAGTAGCAAAATTACAGTTCAAAGGAATTTATAATAGGGAGTATATAAGCTATGATATAAGTTCCAAAAAGGTTGGGAATGGGGTAAAGCGACGGCAATACATCCGCAATAAAAGAGAGCATGGCCGGAGTGCCAGGCACACCATGTCACCATCATTCCTCAATACATCCACCTTGACTACAGATCGTCTACTCACAAAATTAATGATTGATATACATATACTCCATGAGGTAATACTAGATAAACCTGTGATGTAAATTCGTTAAGCTTATTCTAGTAGCTATATCTTCTCATAATTGATTCGTATGAAACAATTTCTTAATGATACCCTGGCCAAAAAAAACCTTGGGTCTTGTGTCTTTTTGTATCTAATTATGTACAATGTGAGCAGATGAAATATAGTACACATTAAGCCGGAGTCATGTAATCTGGGTCGATTGTCGTCACCCGTGTGTACGAGTAGAGGCAAATTCAACTTTAGGAATAATGATTACGATACAACCACGACAAATCAGATAAGTTTGTTCTTGTAATACTAGTCTACTTCCAACAGAGTAATACAAAGTATACATAAGTTGCAGCAGGGAGAATTTGGTAGAGAGAACATGATGAATGAGCACACCAAAATAACAAGATATGACAATGAACGAAAGAAAGTTATATATAGTGAATGAACTTCTAGGTCAATCATCGTTCTTCTTGAATGAAACAGTGACACAGTTAATTGAAATGGAAAATCAGAATAGTCCGCTCTGAGCTCTATGCATTGTACTGCCATGGTATAGCAAATTAATTTCTATGACACGCTATTTACATTACTGCACTTTTCATCAACACACATTACTGATCTGCTTTTAAAAACTGGTGTTATAGAAATACAGAATAAGAGGCTAAACGCTTTAGTTTTGAATTGCTGGGAGTTTCTTTTGGAACCCCTCCAAAAATTAACGTATGCCACTGAATGCAGCGAGCACACGGTATTCTTTAGTAAAAGGCGAAAATAGTTCCGCTCTGTGCTCACTGCGGTGGCTGCGTGAGTTTGACAGTCATCAGGCTTACCTATTTATACTTCTGTTATGACCAATCCTTCTGTTTAGGTCGATGTGGATTTAGATATTTAGTCATTTAACTGCTGATATTTAGTTATGTCTATGTTTGTTGCGACTTGTTAGTTGTTAGCTGAAACGTTTATCACTTCTACTTGCTCTCAAAATTTAACTGCTTGTTGTTCAAATGGATGGCATTAAAAATGTGTCTTTGTACATGAGCTGAATGCGTTGCTGAGGCCAGTTCGTAAGCCTTCCGTTTATTTTGGCTTGGCCTTGATTGTGTGTTGCACTGCTCACGTGTTTGACGTTATCACTTCTACTGCTCTCAAAATTTAACTGCTTGTGTTCAAAGGATGCATAAATGTTGTTTTGTACATGAGCTGAATGGGTGTGGGCTGAGTCGTAAGCCTTCGTTATTTGTGCTTGGCCTTGATTGTTGTCACTGCTCACCTGTTTTTACCTTTCTTCGAATCTGATCTACATGAAGTTGATAGAAATCAGTTTTGCGAGAAAGGTAGTAAGAAAGTCAATTTTGATCTATTAAATTTTTTAGCATAGTGAGCGAGGTGCAAAATACACCGATATTAATAAGCAATATACTTCATCCCGTTCGTTTACTCGCTCACTTTCTATTTAAGGATGTTTAAACTTTCAATTTACTTGTTACACTTTTTTAGGGCAAAATACTATATCTCTCATCGTCTCCTCTCACATGGACCCCCTTATTTTTTTCTCTTTACTTTTTTCCTCGAAATTCTAGAATCCGCACACACTCCAACGTAGCGACTAAATCGGAATGAATGAAGCATAAATATAAATATTCATAATTTAATTGACACAAAACAATGCAAGTCAGGTTTTCACAAGCAAGTCTCAATTTGCTTACGCATGAGAAAACATTTCAGGAACTATTTCCACAAAGAAAAGTCCTTCCCAATCGCCACTTACGCGTGTTGGTCTTGACCAAATAGCTGTCTTCTTCGAGATTATAAATAATACCTATACGGCTAAGAATTCCGTAAGTCCATACTCCATTACAATGGAGGGTTGAAACTTACTACACAAGTTTTGAATTAGAGATACCTAGTCAGTGTATAGTTGCATATTATTGTTTTCGGATCACAATTCGCTTAGGTTAACATGCTCACATTTGTAGACAAACCTTGATAGTGTGAATAGGATAGGAGGAATGGTAGAAGAATCTCACTCGAATGTCGCTAATAAGATTTTTCTACACTTTAAGATTATAAGATACAAACCTTACCACTAATCTAAGTGTTACTTAGTCCATATAATATTTGTATACGAGGGATCGTTTTTCTCATATAAATCATCCATTAAATTAGTTTAAAACATCATCTATTTTGGAAATTAATAGAGTACGTGCATAGTAAGTCATTAACGTTAAACATGAATGAATTAAAAGAATAATTTAGGAGTACAACGTAGCCTTAATTATACATAGACCCACAGTTTTATTACAATAATATATGGATCAACCAATCATTTAATATGTTAGTCACATGGATTTAAACCCTATTAATAATAAAATGGCGAAATATGGCTAGTAGCTACCAACTTAACTAAGTTGAGCGATTGCATGCTATATACTCATCATTTCAAATTTGGGGACTATCCATAAAAAGGAGCTGATCAGAGTAATATGATGTGTCAATGCCAGAAGTGTATGGGACCAACACAGGTTAATTAAATTGGTAAGCAGCTTGATGTAGCTTAGGAGAGATGTCGTGAGTTTGAGCTTCATTGTATGTAGAAACTCTTGAGAGACTCACCCGTCATAAGAATATGTGTACATTCCAATTGAAATCTGCGTGTAGTTGGAGTTAAGCTCTGGTGAATCGAGTAACACACTGAAAGACAAAAAAGTTATGGGGCCAAAGTTGTACAAAATAGTTCTAAAAGACTTATACCCTCTCACGTGGTATTAATAATAATAGTATAACAAGACATTGCAATAATGAATGAATACTTGAAAGAAGAAGAAGAAGAGAGAATACTAGTTGTAACGATGGATGTGATTAGGCCACTTGAATTGATAATGTATAGTATACTACACGATGTATGGTCCCGCAGTGAGGGTGTCAAGGTTCATACACATAAACATACTGCCTCCTTTGCACTACCAATTGGTCTAGTAGCTATTACTCCCCGAGCCGATTTAACAGATTTGATTGCCTTATTGTTACTTCCCACGGTGGGGAACGAACGTCGAACTACCTAACATTTCTTGTGGCGGGAATACGCTCCGTCAGCCGTGATTCAGGTCTGTCCAGTTTGTAATCGTGTATGCTTCAAATAACTCATAGTCGTGTCGATTTCGATGATGATTGTATTTGGTATGTCATCCATAAGATCCTATATGATGATTGATCATTTGGGAAATTTTACTAGCTAGTAGGTTTGGCTTAACTTATCCATTGATTTTCTTACATATCTTTGTGAATAATTAACCATTGTTTGCTCAACATGTTTGATACTCAATTAAGAAATTAATACAGTTTATTAGGCTAGTAAGCTTTTGGTTGAGATGTGATATATTTGACAAAAGTGCAATGTACTCTGACATATACAAATCTTTATATGGTATTAGAGAGACAACATGACACGAGATCGATCACAAGTTGAATCTTATCCACCTTACTTTCTTATCATGGTGAACTATAAAGTGGAGTTTAATGGGTCTGTGCTACATCCACATTTCAAAACTTAAATGAGTCATTCATTAGCTAAACTTTGGTTGAAATAATTCACTAACAATAGGACTGAAAATGTCGATGTAACAAGACATGTGTAAGAATGTTGCATAGTAACATAAGTCAATCTTGCTACAGAATCACAAATACTATTGCACCACCTTGGTCGATTAAGTCATCTTGCTACGAAATCAAAATACTCCCTAAATTTTAGACGAATATAGTGTTGCAACACCTGGTCGATAAGTCAATCTTGCTACGAAATACAAATACTACCTAAATTCTAGACGATACAGTCGATAGTGTTGGCACACCTTGATCAATAAGTCAATCTTGTTACATACAAATCACAAATACTACTAAATTTAGCGAATACACGATAGTGTTTGCGCCACCTTGGTCCTAGCAGATAACTCTTTAGAGCCTAACATCCATGATTAGGGTCAAATAATTTGTGGAAAGCTACATGCATGCATGTGCTAATGTGCCATACCTTTACCAAAGAGAAACTTTTGTTCACAAAGGACCACAAAGAAAAAAGCTCAACAAGTGATGCTTTTGGTCATACATCCCAGTTTATACACCTAAACTCTTGCCTGCGACACATCGCTATAATTTTTCTAAACTTTTCTGCAAAGAATACATTAGAGTTGCGACATTACATTACAAAACAAAACAAAACAAGAATAAACAAGTTCATATTATATTGCCAAATGCTATTATATGTGAAAAGTAACCTTAGCTTATTACTTAATGCAACTACTTTAGAGTTGATTATTTTTAATCTTCATTTTTTGCACTTTGAATTATTTTTTAGCTCCCTTAATATATATACTTTGGTGGACCCTTTGATTTGGTGTGTGTTACCAATTCACCCTACACATGACCGCGACTTCCTCCCATCTCATTTTCTCCAAAATTCATCTCTCTTTGTTTGTATGCAATTATTAATTAAATCATGCTACGATATACAATCTAATTTTGTGGTCCTACGATGTAACAACATTCATGTCCATTGTCCATTTATGTTTATGAGAGGGAAAACTGTTCTCATTTCATTTTCGATTGCGAAAATGATGTATGATATTTACCGTCTAGGGTTAATTGATCGATGTGTTCACCTCGCTTCATTCTAAGAACAATAAGGGTTTTGGGTGTCARCAATAAAATCAAACGTCAATATAAACACTTATTTTGTTGCACACAAAAAGAATCGACACTAGCTTAGGTAGCTTAGCTTTGATATCGATATTATCTGTATTTGACATGTTATTTTTTTCGTGGACCATTCATACACGCAAATATAATCTCCTATTCTCCAATACATTTTTATGATTTTATCAAAGGATACATAGATGTTACTTTATACTTGCAACTATTTATCTTTTATGGTTGTCAAAACATAACTTAGTTCATTASTTAAATGTAGTTGTACATTTATATATTAATAATGATTAGTTATTGTTTTGACAACATATATTAAGACAAATTCAACAACAATTAACTTAAGAATTTATGTTGTATATTGCCATACATAGTTTGAATTTGAGTAATGATTTCCGCACTCTATATTTAATTTAACACTTCATTTCATTATTTTTCATGTGACAGGAGATGACATAGGGGAAAATGAAAAAATAGAGTGTCACTCAATCTCGTTAAAATATAGATAGTGTAAAATCAAAAATATTGAATGCGAACTTGAAGAAACAAGCTAATAATAACATATACTTTTTTGGTTTTTATTTAGGAAAAATGGATAATAATTTAAACTTTTTGTCGTTAGCTCACAATACCCAACTGAAGGTAATCTCAGAATAATCCGTAATTGCTACCGAATCTTCTCAAAACAAGCCCATGTCAATCGTGACCTGTAATTGTAGGTAAAAATGATGATAACTTGTTTGACTCCCCTAATTACGTTTGACCAACCTAATTATCTAAAATTAATTACCACTAATTATACAACTTAATTAATAAATTAAAACTAAACTAAAAAAAACTATCATCTTACCACTACCCTCTACTCCCACCACCTCTCCTTCTCAATCCACCACCCTACACAACATCCTCTCAAATTGGCCACCATCAACAACACCTCTCACGCACAACACCTTTCGATCACCCACCATGACACCTTCTGACTCTCCACCACACCACCACACCACACCCTCTCAAATACAACCACCACACATAAATCCCACAAAATCTCACTCCAAGCACAACCACCGTCAATCCCAGCCACAACCACCATCAACCCAACACCAACCAACCAATGCATCGTCACAACCATTTATCGCCGCAACCACGCATGCCGTAACCACCATTGCACGCGCTTTTCACGCTAGTTTGCCACCACCTCTTCGTTTCAGTTAGGGTTTTGTCCATGATTTCAATTTGCGAGTTAGGGATTTTGTCCGCGATTTGTGGTTGCGATGAGGGATTTGTCCGCGATTAAGGGTACAATGAGGGAGGTTGTGGCTGGTGGTGTGTTGGGTTGCGGGTTGTGGTAGTGGGGTGTTGGGTTGCGGTGGAGAGAGGAGAGAGAAGGCGAGGGTGGATTTAGGGTTATAAGGAGAGTTAAAAAAGAAAAAGAAAAAGAAAATAAATAAAAACAACCTATTTAACATGTTGTCGGTTAAAATGATCATTTTGGGAAGATGAGATACAAGTAGAGATTATTCTAAGATTATCTTCAGTTAGAATTATTGTGAGCGGACGACCAAAAGTTCAAATTATTATTCCATTTTCCCTTTATTTTATAATCTCAAAATTGTAAGAACATAAATTACTTGCTATATTTTTGAAAACGGAAACTTTAAAACTATGGCTATTATGGCCAACGTTATTCCAATCAGAAGAGTGCCCCTACCATCTTTCTCCACCTTTATCTAATTAAAAAATGGAGGAAAAATGAATCAAAAAGATGATGAATATATGTGATGTAGTCATCATGCAATGTAGGGAACTAGTTGGAAATTGGAATGGTCTTGTAAAATACGAAGTATATGTGGTTACATGAATGATCATATAATGAATATATAGTGGGGCTGGTTATATAACTTGACGTTTCAGTTCGATTAATATCTACATTGCATTGTTTGTCAATGAACCTAGCTAATGTATGTATGTATGTATGTAGTACTAGTACTATAAGATCACTAACAGTAACATGGGCACGTAGACACTGAAGCTCCGTTCGAAATCACTACATGTTGAATTGTTGATTGATAAAAAGTGATTTTGATTCGAGGTGTAGCACCCATCCATTCTTTCTATGGGTTAATAAATCCAACTCTAGATCCCCTAGATCGAAAATATCCAAAAACCTTCTATTTATCACTGTTTCCTTTAGATATTTCATGTTAGGTCCGTTGTTTTGGACTGAAATTTGTTGAATTAAATTAGCTGAATAGGTTGAGTCGTTGAATTGTGCTGAAGTTGACTAAACTAAACTAAAGTGAGCTGAAGTAGCTGAAATAAAAGTGAGCTGAATAGCTAAACTGAACTGAAGTTTGTTGAAGTAGGTTGAAATTGACTGAATTGAATTGAAATTATAAATTAAGTACTACAAAAGAACAAGCTAATGATTGATTAATTGTAGTCATTTATAAATTTATATATAATTTCATCATTGTTAGATTGTAGGCTGATGATTGGAGTCCGAAAATATGTTACATTCATTATTACTCCCCCTCAATAAAAAACCTTTATATGTGGACGCATCACAAAGCCCCCTTGTATGCGGGGCAAATTACTTCCACTTAGAAGGAAGAAGGATATATTTTAACCCATAACTTTGTATCACGCTGGCTCAAATATCACGCTAATGGATCATCTTGACCAAAAGTTTAAGTCAATGGTTGATGCCCATGAAAAAAATTGTAGTCTAATAAACCATGCTAATTGTTAGGTTCAACCCTTTTTAATGTTTTTTCTAAGTCTAGAGTCTCGCCTTGTGGCGCTTCTACAAGTCGCCCCCACAAGCGCATTAAAATAGAGTCTTAAGAAGCAATACGGTCCAAGTCCCTTTGGGTGTCTCCATAGGCAAATGTATTCATTTAATTTAACCTCTTTAGGGGAAGGTGATATATGAGGAGAAAATATTTCACACAAGCATTCCTCCTATCCATGCTATATGATTTAATGCATTTATGCCTTTACAGATATTGTACCTCCATTAAGTTTTTAAGCATTCCAATCCCACATTCTCAAACTCAAATCTAGATTCCCGAGTTCGAATTCCGCTTGGCCCGCTTTGACGTAGTCGGCCGTCCAAGCGCCGAATGTCCGTTTCCAAAAGAGATTTCCCTTACGCTGTTGTGTGCTCGTAAGACCCATTTCCGCAAGAAGGCTTGCGCTTTCGCCTTAAAGGTCAAAGCGCGCTGCACGCTCTAGCATCAGAACGCTAGAACGTTACACTAATGGACAACATTGACTAAAAATTTAACTGATAGATGAAGCCTAAAAATATGTTATACGGAGTATACGGATTAGTTTGGTGTGCATCATGAAATTGATTTTCATGTTAAAAAAAGGACGCAATATAAGGATAGTCATCAATTTCAATTCGAATTTAATTAGATGAACCAAGTGGAATTGAAACTTGGTTCTCAATGTGATTTCAATAGATTATTAATCATGGTGTGTTTGCCTGTTTGAATGTAGATTAGGAAGTAGCTTTTAGATTTGAATCTAAAACTCCACTTGAACTAATATTGGTGTTTGATAAATTAACGGTGTCAGATAACATTAGGGATTGAAATGGATCGATTCGGGACGGGTGGAGCATCACTCGCATCCATCCAACCCCCCGTGCTGTCACCAGATTACATCTCAACCGAATTCATCCATCTGTTTTTTCAAGAATGAAATGGATGGATGATTATTGGGTGAAAATACAATAAATTTTTAGTTAAAAAAATAATTAAACCATATTAAATTCTAATAAGTTTAACAAAACAACCTAAGCCTACAATCTAATACAAATTAAGCAATAAAAATCATTTTAATGTAATATTGATAAAACAAAAGAACTATCAAATTGATAATTGAACAATACAATAATCAATCTATACACAAAACCTCAAAGTAGTGAGTTAATGACAATCTAAAATCAAAAAGGCAAAAAAATAATATATGGATTTTTTTAAATATAAACAGGTGATGGATCGGATTAAGGGACCAGGTGGCGGATGGGAAAAGCTCACACCGAATTCGACCCGCATTTGTCATCTGTTTATCCATCGTTATTTGGTTTTCATCCATATAAATCGGGTTTTTCACTCGCTTAATAAAACGGATGGAGCGGATGGCCGGGTGATCCGTTGGATATTTCCGTCTATAAGTAACGTTTAGTTATTAAGGTAGATTTTTACAAAAACTACTAATGATAACTTTTGAAATGGGTTTTTTTTCTTCAAATGCTACTATATTATTCTTAGGCCTTGTTTGGTTARCCTAACTTTTCACGGGCAAAGAGAGATCTCATAAACTGTGATTTGGGTGACTTGTTTAGTTGACACACAAAAACACAAAATGGGGGGGGGAGGTAAATTCAGAGGAATTTCCACTTCTCATAAAATGTATGAAGTAAAATTCCTTGATTCCCCTCGGTCAATAAAAAATTTATGAGAATTTCAACTGTTAGCTACCCTAGTTCTAGGGTTGACATCCACCATTACATCTAACATCTACCTCAGGAATTCGACACAATTCCTATTTTAAGTGTTGTACTGTGAGGAGGCAAGGAAAATATCCAAACATAATGTTAGAATGAGACTCGATCTCTGGCCGAAACCAGAGAAAGTGGTTGCAGTTACCGCCGATCTACAACCTTATTCTCATAAACAAGCTGAGCTAGTTATATAATAAGTCCCACAGTACAAGATACAATCATAAGCAAGTCTTGCATGTGTATTGTTACTTGCGTACGTTAAAGCCATGCACACGAGGACATAACCTTTCATGTTCATCCTGGCCACTAATTAGGCCTACCAATTGGCACTTAGTCTTACCCATCTATTCTATTGCATGCTACCTTCTTGGATTTTGCATTTAGCTAGATATGTCACCTTTTTAGGATTTTGTGTAATCATTTACTTATGATTTGCCATACATTACTGTATTGATTGTTTAAGATCAAATAATTAAATATCATGTTCGATCTATGATACCATTTGAAAATACTTGTAAATCAAAAACTAAATGAGAGAGCGAGATGAATAAAGAAACAAAAAAATGACTATCATGTGATAAAGATGAGTGATAGCGCAAATTCGATATAAAAAAATCCAATTATATATTTGAATTATTAGTAAAAAGAAAGGGTTGTCACTTGCAAGTATTGAGAAATAGAAGATCAAAGTACTTAAAAAAAGTACTTCATGACTTGCCAACTTTCGAAGTACGGAGTACTCAAGTAACTCAATATCTATAAACTATTCTCTTAACACTGAGACTTTATCCATTATATAGATTGCATTCTATACGATCGCTTATTTAACATTATTCATCAATTTGAATTCGTGCCTCTTACTTTGATTTGAAAAATAAATTTTAAGAAAATCGTTTAATTTTGATTAATCAAAGAAATTAATTCAAAAAACGAGTAATATAAATATTTAACGACAAAATCGCTGCATTGCTTCTATCATATAAAAATGATTTATTAAACATTAATCATAGTACTACTTAATTTCCATTTCATGCATCAACGTCCAATTGAGGGCACCCATACTGCTCCAATTAGTATGTGGGACTGTAGATTAAAATGTGGCATCGTCGAAATTGAAATTGAAATTGAGACCACACAAATTAAATCCCAGCAAAGTTTGCCAACAACTCTTGAACAAACCGTAAGAGCCAAGGGGACACTAAAGATGGTTGTCAATATCATCATGTTCATCATCAGATCACCCCATTTAATCCAATCCATTCTCTTCCTTTGAATTGGTTGTTTGAGCATCAAACAATTATGTGTGTTATGTTAGACCAAACTCTCTTAGACCTTTCTTTTCTCCTCAATAACACACTTTCATTATTCATTGCAATGTTACTAGTCTTTCTATTAGTAACAAACCTACACTGTTTTTGGTTTACGCTCCTAGTTTTCTGATAATTTCGTACATTAAATACGCAAGGTTTAGAATAATCTCGAATAGCACCATATGACATCTTTCATATCATCGTTGCTCTTGTTTGAGCATTTTTATGAACAAAATAATAATGGAGACATCATACCTAGCTAATTAATTAGGTTTTGAGGATGTTAATTAATTATTAGTATGGTGATTAATTAACCTAACTATAGAAGAAAAGGGATTGAAAGAGATAATGTGTTAAATGTTAGTTGAGCACATGAGTATAGTATGGGCTACCACATGGAAATGGACCCATTTAGGCCTTTTATCATAAGGGGATGCTTCCTTAAGGATAAAAACCTTTATTGGATCCTCATTAATTGTTTGGGTCCTGTTTTACCCCTTGTCTCTTTACCATTTATATTTAGCTGCATTTCCTTCACATATTTTCACTCTCATACAAACATTCCTCAAGCCTCAAAGGCTTAATTTTATATGAGTGGTCGACAACATAAATAAAAAATGATTGTTTCGTATAATCATCTAGATATTCCTCCTTTACCTCTAACAATAAAAACTAAATTACAATATGTTGCATATTTTTCTTAACTTCTTTCAACCAATTAATTTTGTCTCAGCTCCTTAATCTATTTTTATGAGTTGTCCATCATTTGCTTTTTCACTATTTGTTTTGTGTGTCCTAAGCCTCCTTACATGCTCAAACCAACACAAATGATTTTCTCTTTTTATCTACAAAAACTGCGGAACGAACTTGTGCCAATAACTTCATTTAAATATCGGAAAAGGAGAGATTATACTCCCTAGGTTGTTTCTTCTCGTATGCTAGTGAGTTGATTTCATACTTGGATATTTTTATATACACTAAATTTTTCATTTTATTTTATTGGCTCCATCCTATTGAATTTGCAATGCTTACTAGCTATTTGCATGGTCTCCAAATGTGTACTAATTAAAATTATCTACAGAGTATAATTTTGTGTTAGCAATTTTTTAAAAAATTTCAAATTTGAAAACTTGGATGTAGGACAACGAATTAAACAAGATCTCTAATGATATTGTATCAAAGATAAATGCATGTTGCAAATTCATTAGGACGAATGAGTAGTTATCTGACACATAAATACCACTCTCTCCCTTTTTTTTAAACAAATGGTATACTCAGTAGAATTTAACCTAATCTAATGAAAATTTATATACTGTGTAATAAGAAAATCAAATTTAGTTTTACAATTATTTATTTATTTATTTATTATTATTTATTTATTATTTATTCATTATCAAAATAATTGAAATGAACATAACGTACCTAATAATATCAATCATCGATGATTCCATCGGTTTCTCTAGGTGCATAGTATATATCATGTCAAACTCAATTAATTGAATGGCTTGCTGTACTGATTGGTAGCCTTCATGCAACTTCGATCGATGAAGACGGACGGCAATCTCACAATCACATAGGTCTAGCTGTGTTATACTACGTAAATATCATCTTGAGTTTTTGTTTGTTGTTTTTGGAAATAAAATCTTTTTTGTTGTGAGATTACATGTTACTATTAGTCTTCATGTGTTTGGATTTTATATTTTGACCATATATATATATATCAGTATATATACTTGATTGACTGCATTTAGCATTGCAATCATTCATGTTTTTACAAAGATGAAATAATTTTGATGAACGACAATATAACTACGTGGAAATTTAAAGAATGGTTTGTGTATGTGGTATGATCATGATATAGTGTGAAGTTTTTATTGTTGCATATTGAATATATATATAATCCAACTTTTTTAACCAATGTTTTTTCATTGATATTGCGTTGCCATGGGGATGAGCTCTTGTACATTTGCCTCAACGTGCATACATTTCTAAACAGGAAAAAGCTATAACTCCTAAGAGCTACACGCCTGCATATAAGAAGCTTATAAAATAAAAGTTTTTTAAAAGCTAGACATTAATTGTATCGATTTACACAAGTTTTTGTCATAAATTTCCAGCCAATATTTTACCATATAAAAATGCTGGTTTGAAAAAACACTCATCAACTAAAAAGTCACATAAGTTTTAATTAGAAATTTATTTTTTTAAAATAAAAATTCATTGTTTTTCGGTGAAATAATGGTCGAAAAATTGAGTAAAATTACACACCGCACTCAATACATTAGTTTGTGGTGCTTTAGCAACTACGGAGTACATGAAGTTGAGAGTGTTGAGTCTACCTAAGCAATAATTTAGGGTGTTAAGACCAATTTTGCCAAAAAAATATTGTTGGAAAAAAATGATTAAGTGTCTTAAATATCGAAGATTTTCAAGCAAGTATTATTATAAGACTTGGACCTTCTTTTTTTTCTTTGTTTATTTAGTTTTTTGTTTTCCGGTCATTTATAATCCTTTTTGCTCTCTTGTTATGAGAGATTTCTTTCCAATTTCTGGGTTTCTTCTCTCTTTTTGCAGGAGTTTAGAATTTGTCTTTTTTTCCTTCGCTTATGGAAACTGGAAAAGTTGTAATATAGTTTTTGGGTTTTATTTGAAAGATTGGATTCATGGGGAAATTGGCGTTGGAATTGAGGATGCGATTTGCATGGTCATCAAATAATTAATTTTCTTACCAAAACTAGGTCAAGAAGATAGACTCCCWAACAGAAGGCTGCATAATTCAGCGAATAATCAGTGACTGTACTTCATCGTCAGATTTAGTTTCTCATCACCATATATAGTTACTTTGAATTGAAGAAGAATTTTATTCTATTAATTTAGATTGTATTTTACTTTACTATAATGCTTATTGTAATTGTTGTATGACTTTCAATTAATAAAATTTTGTCTTTCCTTTGAAATAAAAAAAAAAACTAAGTTGATATCTATTGAACAAAACTGAATTTAAAAGAAGCCAAAAAACATAACTAACAAATTCAAAAGAAAAGAAAAGAAAAATATAATTAATATTGGTTTGTCTCCGTTCATCGAAAATCATGCCCCTTTTCTCATATAAACGTTTAAGGGCCGATCAAACTTGGCTCGCCCCGGCCGGAAAAAAGTGCGGACTTTGGATAGGTTTTTGGACCCGGCCCGAAAAACGCGAAAAGCTCGTCAAGACCATTCTAATATGTCGGGTTTGGACAACAATTTTATGCCCGAATCCAAACACGACCCAATTATAGGGTCCAAAAATTTATGTCAAGCCTGACCCGAACCCACCCGACCTGGTCCGACCCATGATCAACTCTAGGACGTTTCATTAAAATCATTTCGCTTTATAATTCAATGTAGGAAAACTTATACTTCATCCGTATCAAATTAATCGCAACAAATACCATACTTCCTTCATTTCTAAATAAATGCATCACTTTGATTTTTTCACTATTCATAGGAAGTAGTTTGACGAAGTTTTGAGCTTTACACATAATGAAAAATATAGGCAAGTGAGATCTTGTTAGATTCGACTCGTTACATACTTTTATAATATCAATTTTAATGTTTATTTCATAATTAGTAGTTATTATATTAATGATCAAAGTAATGCTCGACAATCGTGAAATGTTGGACAATAATATTTTAGAAACAGAGACTATTGGATATCATATTAATTTCGCAACTTACACTTTTTCCCTTTTTTTGTAACTTTAACCAAGAAATGTCTATTTAACATTTTTATCCCTTACTAAATATAAAACATATTAAACTACCCTAGCAATTTATCATCTATCCTATTAGAACTTTTAAATAACAACCTAAATAAACTATCCTCCACCTAGGCCGCCCATTCTGCCCTCCCTAAATATGACACGCACCAACTAACCTAAGCAAGCATCACCCAACCTAATCGAATCCCACCAATACCACGACCCAAACACCCTATCAACCCAACAACCAGCCACGACCACCATCATCACCCAATGACGATGACAAAAATCTACCAAGAAAGTTATTGATTGAGAATTTGGATGTTGTTTAGTGGTTGTGGTTGGAGCCGGTGATGGTATTGATTGGGCCTGATGGTGGTGTTCATTCTTCTTCCCTTCATTCTAATTGTATGTCTTAACAAAACCTTTAATCGACTACTCAGCAATTTTGGCCCTAGGATCCTTGAAAGCTAAAGTTTGTGTGATTATTTATTCGGAGGAGACTATTATATATATTTAGTTTGTGATGTCGACCATGAAAAACTCCATACCACTTGCACACACACTCACCGATTTGAAAAATGTATTTTATTTGTTTCTCTCCAATCTATATAACTGCTAGAGTATATCATTTTTAACATTACTTCCCTTATATTATACATTAGCTTTCACATTAACATCATAGTGTATGACATATCCTGTAACACTTTGTGGAGTGGAGACATAGTCCATTTTCCCACTTCCTATGTAGGTCTATTAATATTCTGCTCAGTGTTCAATATTAGTCCGCTATATTTTTAAACATAGACGGAACTTCCTCCTTTATTCATGTATTTTTAAGATAAAAAATAAGACGAGAATAAAATAAACGGCGGTGACTCATGTAAATTAATTAAGAGGAGAGAGATAGAGCATAGTTTATTGTTGGAAAAGGTGTAAAAAAGGTAAATCAAAGTAGATTGAATCTTTTCTTATAATAGATTAGAGAATAAACTGTAGCGATCAGAATTAACATTTGGAAAGGGATGATCTAAAGAGTAATCTGATAAACTTCAATTTAAATAGAAAATGTAGTACACGTTGTTATGAAACGAAGTAGACAGTAAATATTAAGCAACATATATTAAAATTATAGTATATTAATATGTAATATTACATAGTGTTTTGTTTGTGTGAATGATCCTAAGATCTCATAGTTCTTTTACAATTCAACTCATTATATCAATACTTTATTAAAGAGATAGAAATCGACCATAATACTAAATAAGTCTAATAACGATTAAGAGCCATATAGTTATTTAATCTTTAACTTTCTCTTTCATTACTCTAAAAAAGTTTATGATAAGTATCTAAATACTAATAGATCATAAAGATAAAGATATGAAAGACAACATATATTATTAATTTATTACTTTCTCTTTTCACAGAAAAATAAAAGTTATATAATGTATCAATAAATTCAAGATAAGAGTACTAATAAGTTGAAAAATAATAATATCCCACGATCATATACTTCAAGTGTCTTTACATGACAATAACTGAAATGCAAGATTAACACTTCCAGATAAAATTATAAATTTCGCACTTTTAAGTAGTAATTATTCATGAAAAATCTGGTATTCTACATTATCATATAAATTATCATGCTCAATAAGAACCGAATTCTCTTGAACGAAACTCTTAAAATAGAATAATCCACAGAAAATGTACAACATACATTGTGCGAGACTAGTGTTGAGCCCATGAACAACCCACATGTGCAGTGAATGTGTTGTCCCATATTGGAATTAAGGGGGAGTGTTGTGGTGTTAAATCTCACATCGAAGAATTCGAGATGTTGAGAACCACTTATAAGGTTAAGGAGTTACTCTTCTCATTGCCCATCACTGATTTTGTTGGTGGAACCTGCTTGGTCTTGTGATGTGGACTTGCACTCCCGGTGGCGGGCAATGTGAGATTTGAACCGTGCCACTCTGTGTCACGTACTCACGTGCCCTGATACCATGTTAACTAGCCATCTCAACCAAAGGTTAAGCTGATGGTTGAAATCCAGGAATATATCTCTATTTATTAAGCCAATGGGGGAGCTATGGTGGTCCCCCCTTATGAAGTTTACAATACTACCCTTAATGAATTAGAATGTCAAAAATTCAATTCAATCAACATCTTTAAAATGAAAACTAATCATTAATGCATGCAATAGGATAAATTTGAATAGTTTTTTAACAAAAGAAATTACAAGTCATTAATTCATCATCAATTATCAAACTTATTTGCATTAATTTTTTCAAATTACAATAAGTTAACTAAAAAATTATCAACGTTATAAACATTAAAATCATTAT
>SNQN01007430.1:0-23148 GCA_008642245.1 Bassia scoparia | reverse complement strand
GGGTTTTTTTGCTGGATTTTTGGAGGTTTATGGAAGAGAGAGAAAATATTTTTGGGGTTTGAATGTCGCATCTCGAAAATAGAAGAGCGTTGTCGTAAAAAAAAAATAAAAGAAAAGAAATTTGAAGAGCGTGATTTCACATAGCAGGAAGTAAGATAGTCTGATGTAAGGGGCGTGTATGGCACACGAATCAGGACCACACAAAGTATTATGGTCCTGGGACCATAATAGAATTTGCCCGGTCCCTTTTAGCTCTTTAACTCCAAAGTCTGGCCCAAAAATTTAGAGTAGACTTGATTTTTCTAGCTCTTTATGAGAGTTTTATCCCCAATTTTTGGGTTTATCATTATCTCCTTTTGTGAGAGTTTGGAGTATAGTTTTCTTGTCTTCCGTTATGAAGATTAGATTATCTAGGGTTTCGTTTTTGTTTTCACTTATTAAATAATATTGGAGATTTAGGGTTTCACAATCTCGAAAAAAAAATCAGAAAATCACAAAAGTATGTTCACCCAAACAACTACGCATCAGCGGACGTCATGCCAAATCAGAGCGAACTCACGGATTGTATTGCTTCGGATGGAGATTTTTATTAAGACTATTTTAAATCGAATCTGCGAGGTAACTAGTTCTAACATGTTTTATATTGTTATTGAGAATTTTGTTTTCTCTTCCATTGATTGTGAGTGTCTTTTGATTATTTCTTATTAATRGAATCCTTATTYTTCCCATCAAAAAAGTATATAACAATTAAAAATCCTAGGTTTTTTGCTTGTAAAAAAAATCCTACATACATTTTCGCTTCATATATTTCAAAACTAGATAAATTGTCCGTCCTAATAAAATTGAATTTATTCCAGTAGTGACAATAGTGTTCTTAGAACAAGCCACCTTTTCTAAAAGTGTGAAAACTAATTACTTCCTTTAAAAAAAACAACTAAATACTTMTTGGGTTACGTATTCGGTAACTCTTGATGGATGGTTTGTTGATGAACTCAAGTCTCCTCTTTACTCTAATTTTCTCATCTTGAGATGATTTTGCTTTTAATCCTCCTAGTAAATTTGTGTGTATAAAAAGAAGCAACAGAAAAAAACTGAGTAGTTTTTGCCATCAAGTACATTTAAATTGTAATAATGCAAATATAATTAAACTCTTGACCAATTTTTTGAGTTTAGTTGAACTGAGAAATGTTTATTATTGCAAGCAATTCAGTGCTATACATATAAAAATATAGGACAATTTGTCAAAAACCACCTTTTCTAAATGAATTGGTTTAAAACTACCTTTTCTAAGTTAAAGCTTTGCAACAAGGTGGTGGTCAACAAGGCGGTGGTGATCACCACCAAGGTTTTGGCTTACAAAAGGTGGTTTTATACAAATTTATTTTAAAAAGATGATTTTTGACAAATTGAGTCATTTATTGATGTGTAACAAAATGAGTCAATGACATTGTTTGTATTAGTACACTTGCTAAGTTGCTAGTCAATAAAAAGATTACATACATGCATGATTTATTGATTTTCTTCTTTTTTTTTTGGATTTTAGTTTATTTTTAAGGAAAACGCTAAACGTCAAGTGTTATGTTCCCCAGGGTTATGTTTAGAAATAAAAAGTTGACTCAAATATTTATTGTTTAAAATGATGAGTACATTTGTTGTTTTGTAACGGACAAATTGTAACACAATAAAGGCGAGTTTGTTCCATATCGGACTCAATTGTTGCAAGTCGGTCCACCAAAGAAGACAAAGTGTTTATTTTGGCTAGCATCTTCACCATACTTGACTCGGTAACAATCAGGCTTGGTGGTGAACAATTTTAGATCATTTTCACTAGGAAAACTTTGCGGCCCGAGCACGTCCATTCCGGCTATGAGACATGCCGCTGAATGTCCTGCTTCCGGAAAATGTCCACTTCCCATCTCAGGGAGGGGCTCTGTTGCTGGGCCCCTAACTTCACCTCCCCAAGCCGCTTTTGTTGCCCCGTTCGTAAGGGTACTAAATAGCTCTTTCGGCCAGTATCCCACTTGCTCGTCGTTAACTTTCAGCCACCAATTCTTTGTTTCTTGATCCTGTACGCATCAAAACTAATTCAACTTTACGTGTGTTTTATTTCAAACATAGAGTCTATAATTATAAGCACACGTCTATTAGGTTATTAAAAAAAATATTTATTTGTTACATTTATTTTGTTAACTGATGAAATAAAGGATTTRTGCTCGGCTTAAAACACATGAATATAATTGACAAGTAAGGATCGTATATGAAACTCCGATTACCTGTTGGATAACTACATTCGTGAAATATTGAGCACCCAGGTACATTGATGTCGGGGATAATTTTAGGCCKACTGGAAATATTTTACTAACTTGTACAAATCCAGGACACAGGATGTTCAAACAACTCGTACTCTTGCCACCATCATTATTCTGCCATATTCGAGGCCAATATATGAGTCAAATCAATTTTTAATGGACGTCACGGGGTGTTAGATAAGGTATAAATACATTTTCTAAAATGAYAWTAAACTTGGAATGCATGTCAAATTCACACGTCAATCGGTGTAATTGATGTTTACTAGATTGTTTTGCACGCGATGCGTGCTTTGTTATGTAAGTTTCAAAAATGCTTAAAAATGAAAATTTCAAGTTATGAAATTATTTTGCATTTTTTAAAATTTTGATATTTGATTAATCTTTCTATTTTCTTTGCTAATTAATTAGCTCATTTATTACAAAAAAAAAATTAGTAACTTACTTTGATTGTTTTGCACGCGATACTTGCTTTGTTACGTAAATTTCAAAAATGCTTAAAAATGAAAATTTCAAGTTAGGAATTATTTAGCATTTTTTAAGTTTTTATATTTGATTAATTTTCTATTTTTTTGTTAATTATTAGCTCATTTATTAAAAATAAATAAATTATTAGTAACTTACTTTTATGTAAGTGATGTTTTGAAATTTTTAGGTGGATATCACCTTTTTTTCATATTAGAGTGGGTCAAGGTATTGGTCATTTAGTATTAATTGACATAATTATGCATATAAATTTTAATTTATTTTTTTAGTAAAAAATTTATGCATATACCTTGTTACCCTTCATTAAGGGTAATTATGTATTTTGAGAGGGGGGACACCATCTTCCTCCCCCCTTCTCTTATATAATAGAGATATTCATTTAATATTTCCATTTTTAGTTATCTTATCTAACATCTTAGGGGCGCTTGTTAGCWTTTGTCTTTAATATATATAGAACAGAGATGGAGTACTTACAATCCAATAGGTGAATAGCCTAGTTGAACCGTCCCCTAAAGAAGGATAGACCTGAAATAATGGTTTCAGGAGTGCAATAATCGTCACTACCCCTGCTATGACAAAGATGGTAATATATAGACTAATCGTGGTACGCAGCGACGAGCGAGAATTGTATTACTTACCGTCCAGCCTGCTGCTAAACCGCTAATGAATACTGAACCTTGATCACTTGCGACATAGACGTAAGCAGTACTATACTGCGTAGGTGAGACGACATTAGGGTTCCAAATATTCAATTGGCCTCCTGCTCCTATGTTGTTGACTATTGCTTSAACATTTGCAACCTGTATTCAAAGAGAAGGTGATCGAGCTAGTTAGTTTCACCAACTACATAGTATTTTTCGTCCATTGATTGTAAGTGTTATTTAAAGATTACATTGAATTATATACTAAATAATAGATTGCAAAATTACATCTTTATTTACTTACTTGATGTACCGAATCTGGATCATTATGCATAGATGAATTCGAAGTTGAAAATGTCGTCGTCCCCAATTCCAATGAAGCTAAATTCTCCATTGCAAGATCTTTTTCGTTGATCCTTTTGACGAGGACCGTTCCTCTAGGACACATTACATTTTTTGGTAGAGGAGATGAAGGTGGAAATAAATTAGTACCATGACGACTCTCCAATAATGTTGTTTGATTAGAAACGCCGAAGTTTGGCTTCATCTATATGGAAATTGATATGATTTAGAATACATATTTGATTTAAATATACTTATTAAAATAATTATTGCTTGACATTATTTGTACAAAAATGATATTAATGATCAATTTTTTGCAAAATCTTGTGGAAAATGGTTATAAACATTAATATCAATTTTGTATACACGTTAAAGTACTTATTACTACATACAAAATTTATATTGGTGTTCAATTTTTACAAAATTTTATTTAGTTGTGAAACCCGTGACGTGATAAATAATTTCTATAGTCAATTGGAAAAAAATTTACCTGTATTGAATGATTCTTTAGCAACGGATTGTCAAACGCAAATTGTCTTCTAATATCGACACAATCCAGTATATCACCATGCACGGTCTAATAATTCATCAAGATAACAAGGACAAAAGTCATATGAAGTAGGCACTATAAATATTACAACTGAAATGCTAAACGAAGTCGCAAATAACTTAAAATAAAGTCGTAATTTCGTATGAACTTTTGAAAACACCCTTTCTCTCCTCTCCCTCCCTAACACCTCACCCAACGACAACCACTGTCAGCCCACGACTACCACCACCAACCCACGACAACCACTACCTGCGCACGACAACCACCACCAGCCCACGACAACCACACAACAACAAGTAGCAACAAGATTTTTTTTAATATACAAACGACCACATGCTCGCACGCCCAACCTAGGCGAGGGTACCAAGGTTGGGCGTGCAAGCATGGTTGTTTGTGACTTCAAATAGTTGATTCTCACCCAACCTAGGCGAGGTAGCGTAGCGATGTTTGCGAGGCGTTTTTTGGGGCAAGGGTATAGTGAAAGTTTACACGAAATTGCGGCTTTTTTTAAAGTCATTTGCGACTTCAATTCGTTTAGCAATCCGCCAATCCCGATACTGCAATATCTGAAAATTATTATAAGCACACCCCTTTTTGTTGTAGGTGCATGCACTTTTTGTAAGAGCATAATTTTTAATACTCTTCCCACATGAAGGTGTGCTTATTATAATTTTAGGTGTGCCTATAACAAATCTCTACAGTATATGTATCTTTTGACTAAATTAATTATAGGATAAATAATAGTCGTCAATTAAAACTATATAAATTCGTGTATGCATCAGGTGCACAATAAATTTATTGTGTTGTCAAAAAAGTATATATAGTGACCCTTTTAGTCTATATAGTAACCCGTTATTCACTTTTTATCGATATAGTGATAAATAATAAGGATCACCATATTGACCAAGAGGGTCACTCTAATCTGGTGCACAATAGATTTATTGTGCACCTGATGCACCTAAGACTTTGTCTTAGAACTATAACAAAATAATAGTTTATAGACTAATTTAATATACCATTTATAATTATAAAATTACAAGAGTGCTCTTAGACATATTAATCTACTAGATAATACCCGAGCAAATGCTTGACTTTAAAATAAAATATGAAATATCGTAAATAAAAATTTCAAAACATGGTTTTTTAAATGTGATTATTTTAATAATAATGTTATTGTGATAATAAAATAAAATTATATATGTAATATAACTAATAAATTTTAAAGTTTTATCCAAAGTACAATTATTAACTTAATTAAATGTTTTCTTATAATTTTTTATTAATAATAAATAATAATAATACTAATAACAATAATAATAATAATAATATAATGAATAATAATAATAATAATAATAATAATAATATAATAATAAATAATAAATAATAAAATAATACTTAATAAGGTGGGATGGGAGGGGAATTTGAGAGGAAAAATATGAAGGGGTGTGGATTGCTTAAATATGTTATTAGATTAGATTAGATACAGATTTAACGGTACTTACCAAAATCTTGATGGATGGCTTGTTGATAAGTTGCACTCGTCTTTTAATCATAAGTCTCTCATTGGTATCTTGTAACGTTCCTGCTATTATTTGGAGTAGAGTTGTGATTACTACAACAAGCAACAAAAACAATGGAGAACTCATTTTTTCCATGAATGAAGTAGAGTTTGATTGTAACTTGTAATTGACAAATTATACTTCGTATGTAAATGAATTGAATTGAAGTCAGTGAAAGAAAAAAAACTAAAACGTTTGAGTGATAATATACTAATAGTTTTGGTAAGACAATATGAATATTTAAAACACAATGGGAAAACTGAGTTATTGACATTAATACAATGATTATATATGATGTGGCATTCTAGTAGGATGCCACGTGGCCGTGGCACAAAAAAAGGTGACAACATGACAACCTTCAAATCGGCCACGTGTCTTATTGAAGAAGGTAACATGACAACCTTCCAATCGTGCAATGCCATGTGTCATATGGGTAGAAAACCAAGGCATAGTAATTGTCATTGATTGTTCATTAATTGTTCTTACTTCTTATGTCATTGGTTGCTTACCATTTGGGGAATAAGGTCAGATTTGTTAAACCCTAAAAACATCAGCATGAGCCTCTTTTTGCAGTCGAAAAGCCAACCCTTTGTTCATGACCTATGGCTTAATGCCACGTGTCACCATCCGGTTGGAAGATGCAATCCTTATGAATGGTATAAATACCCCAATAAATGCATTTTTTCGGACAGAGATCATCCATTGCTCAGAACAGTCACATCACTCCAGTCTTTTCACTAGAAAGGGAGATTCTCTCACCTCACTTCATTTACCTTTTTCCTCCTTTTTTTCATTGGCTGACTTAAGCATCGGAGGGCAGATGATAAATAGATTATCTCCTTTGTTTCAGGTGTTGGACGAAGTCCTCAGAGTCGAAGCCTTCATCTGGATGAAACCTCATCGAGACGAATCCTCCTTTGGCCGAATCCTCCTCCGGTCAAAGCTCAGGTCGAATCCTCCTGAGCATTGAATTCTCCTCAATTAGTTGAAGGTCGTGTCGGTCCCTTAAGCTTTCGACATTGAAGCACATACGTGACTAGGGAGAGCCTATTCACCCCTTCGATCCTCCAGCTCACACTACCCGTTACACTTGTAACAACAATATAATATATACTCTGTAATAATTTTGGTCTATAAAAGGATGTTTATTGAGTTATTGACATTTTTATTTTCTCTTCCATATATGGAATAATGGAATAATGGTTTTTATTTCTTCTTCCTAAGATTTACATTGGAATTTACATTCTGCTAGGTTAGGATTATAAATGGGATGGATTAGATTGGACTTTGTCGTGTCCAAATCCAATATGAAAATAATAAATGTGTTGAATTTTTAAAATTTAGTTTTATCTAAAGTTTTCTTAAGCTCGATTCAACCCATACTAAACAAATTTTGATAAGTCCATGCTCAATCCAATCTAATCCAATTTTTTCAACATACAACATCTCATCTTCTACCTTCTAATAAAATTATCTAATACTTATGGGTGATTATGATGTGAGTCGAGTTCGAGTTTAGGGCAGCTCGATCCGATTCGTAAAGATTTAACTCAAGATCAAATGAAGTTGACTTTGATCAAGCTTTAATTGATAGAGTCAGTCTCAAGTACGTAATTCTTGAGCTATCTCGTATCTATAATAATACTTGATATGAGATCTTTTGAGTTTCTTGTGAGTTTTTTTAGTCAAGCTAGCTGTATATTGATAARCTCAACTCGTAAACATCTCGAGTTGAGCTCGATCTCAAATCAAGTATTAACCAAGTCAAGCAACCTGTGAGTTATCTCGTCTCATAATCACTACTACTTAAACTTACTAATTTATTTGGGAAAATTTTAAACATAACCTTAAGGGTTATGTATAAGGTGTTTAATATAGAAGGAAAAAAACTTGAATCAAACATTTATTACATCGATACTTGTGTGATTTTGTCTTGTTTGTATGTAACATTTTCCATTTATTAATAGTTTTTTTAGAGAAATTTATTATTAGCATTAAAATTAAATAAATCTACGTATTTCTAATAAAGCTCATAATAAAATAAAAATGCAAATTATACATACATAAAGAGTTATACATACAATACACTCCCTCTATTCCTAAATATTGTATACATTTCAAATTTTGACACTATTCACAATATAGGAGAATCTTTTAAATCTCCTAACATATAAGTGAAAATATAATCATGCAATGTAGAGTCTTATTGATTCATGTCGATGAGTAGATTGAGTACTTCAGGAATATTTAGTTTTTATAATTTTTGCTAAAGTATAATTAAAGATATATGATCAAAATAAAATGTGCATTGACACACGTGCTAAACTAAAGTGGATAGAACATTTTGGAACATGGAAGTATTAGATAACCACGTGCGTTGCACGATTTATATAGTTTTTTTTAAGAAAAAGAAAAATTATAATTTACTACCAAATAGATTATTCAATTTTCAAATTACAGACACTAAAAAAGGTATTTTTTTTCAAACTTATAACCACTTAATTAATATTAATAAGAATATAATCTTTATATATTTTATTTTTTTAGAAGAAATAAGTGATAATTTTGAATTTCTTAAAAAGCGTTTATTATGCCATTATTGTTTATACATTAAGAAAAAGAAAAGATTATGTCATTTTTAATTTTGGAGTGAATTTTTAATAAGAGGTTGACATGTGTCTCTTGATGATGTAAGCGGATTTTGTTTTAGTAATTAGTTATAGATAGATAGATTCAATTATAATTATTTGCAAGTAATTACATGAAAATCTGACTTAAAACAAGTCATTAATTAAACTTTATATCCTAGGTAGCACAATACTACATCTTGATCAACGTGTTTGTATCGAACACATGCGATATCAATACTTTACAAATACCATATACTTCTATCAATATTTTAAACGATAAATTGTGTATAACAACCTTATGAAATACACTTTTGTTAAATAAATCATGTACCTATTTTTACATTCCTATTTTTTTAATCACTATCTTTAACGATTTTAGCCCTAATCCATTAGTTTTGGGACCAACATACGTTATTTTTCCTCGGTTTGGATCCATTAGATGTCAACAAATCTAAACCCTACAAACAAAATGGATGACTAATATTAATCCTGCACAAATTTCAGAATAAAACAAAAGTTATTAAAAAAAACTTTCCATCTCCATCTCACAAGGAGTCACAACTCTACAACTCTACAAAATTAAAACTCTAGAAGATCTCAACTCATTTTTCCTTCCTTTGCCCAATTTCCCCACAACACTCCCTCTCTACTTCGTTCTATATATTTGTATCTCCATTGTTTCACAAAAGAAAATTTCAACCATCAAATTGGAGTCAATTTCTACATTGGTATAGCACAATTGAAGAAAATGAAAATTTTATTAGAAGTCACAACACATTGCAACTACAACTACCATGTTCTTTTCTCCTGTTCTCAAATGTCCAACAAAGCAAATAATAGCTAGTCCAATTTAGGAGTAAAAGAACATCAACAACTATTCTAGGATTTGAATCATCAAGCTGCCAAACACTTCGAAACAATCTCGAAAACATTTTCGGATAGTCCATTTGTAGACAAAATCATTTCCAGCTGTGCCTGATATTTCGAAATGCATCATATAAAATCACATCAGGTAAAATGCACCCCATAGCAAATCCACGGCGACATAATTCTTATAGAGTTTTGTAGGAAGACTTGATTTACCTTTGCAAGGTTCTGCCGGGTTTCATCATAACGTCTCCATCCAGAGAACTCGGACACCATCCTTGAAGTCACCTGAAGCACAATACAAGATTGAAAATGAAAGGTGAGAACTTTCGTAAGCTAACTAATTAAAATTAATCATCATTAAAATCAAACCTGAGGGTTTGTTTTGTCTAGCTGGACCACCAACTCTCCCAAGAATTTGTATCCTGATCCATCTTTGGCATGGAAGTTTACGGGAGAATCGCAAAATCCACCTATCAAAGAGTAGACCTTGTTTGGATTGCCAAGGTCAAATGCCGGGTGGTCAAGTAGCTTCTTAACATTCTCAACATTGCCAGGAATGTCTGACATTGCTTGAAGTGCAAACCATTTGTTGACAACCTTTTCGAACAAAGGAACAAATAATATRGAGACTGAATATTTCCAGGTGAAATTATCATAACAATCCAGTATATAAAGGAAATTCACATTAATTGATGTGCTTTAATTGCCATTCAGATTTTTTTTTTATTTTTTTTTTTAAAAAAAAAAACCCCCAAGAAGAGAGTACTTCCTAGAACGGGCACAAAGGGAACTCACCAAAGAGTCATGCTGCCACTTGCTATAAAAGTCAGCCAGAACTTCGTCATGATGTTTACCAGGATTCTGGGTTATCGCAGCTAGAGCTGCAAATTGATCTGTCATGTTCGTTGCAATCTTGTATTCAGTCAGTGCAAGCTCAGTGCATTCTGGGTCTTCAAGTAATGCAAGATATGCTGCAGTGTRTCCAAATATTATCATCAGCAAATGAAAGCATAAATCATATCCAAAAGCAGATTAAACATAAGTTATAAATTAAAACAAACCGAGTGAAATGTTTTTTAGTGCCCGTCTAGCCATATTGAGGTGGTTGAATTCATATTGCTCRGAGCTCTTGTTTTCTTGGACCTGTAATCCAATAAAAAATAGTTAGATTTTAGAAAAGGTTCAATTAGGTAATTATGAAAATGGTTTACAATTAAATAACTAAACTATGTTTGAATGACATACTATGCGGAGGAAGTCAGTTTTCAGCCGCAAAGCAAGCTCCTTCCTGATGAAAGTTCGGACTACATGAACAGCATCAGGGTCTGCAACTTCCATCATATTCATGATCTCCCCCACACCAGGAAGAGTCATAGCCTTTGCGATGAATTCCTATCATGARRGATAAACCAGAACCAACATCATCACATGACTCTCATTATGTAGAAGAATTACATAATGTTTAACATAATATAGCAAGGAAATGGGTCTCTTACTTTATCCAAACTATTGTCGCAAAGAATGCTTTTGAACCCTTCAACAAATTTAGCGTTTAAAGTAAGAGGCTTGTTTTGTTGGAAATCTGCAACTAAGTTGAGCATTAACTTCCTGGCCAGAATTTGTCCGGCCTCCCAACTGCAACATAATGAAGTAGTAGAGAAATAAAATTCATTACTTGTCATGTTTGGGTATAAGTACAAGTAGAAATACTATAAATAAAAATATATGTACCGATTGAATTCATCTGAATCATGGGCAAGGAGGAAAAAGAGATCACTATCAGAAAGATCAGATTCGAGAAGAACAGGTGCACTGAAGCCCCTTAACAAAGAGGGAACTGGTTGCTCAGGTACATCAAAAAACACAAATTCTTCTTCCTTCTGCAAGACAATTAAAACAAACTTCTGGTTAAAACAATGTTGTATAGCAAACATGATGCATCAATATATGTCATCGTAACAGTCAATTCCAAAAATAAACAACTTTATGAAAGTTTCACAAGAAAATAAATAAAGGCCAGAACTTGTGAAAAAATCGTTAACAAAAAAAGAATTATAAGACTATTTTTGTCTTGTAATAGGAATAACAAAGGGAAGCTATCAGAGAGTAAGAATCTATCAACTAGACCTTTGTTACTCGAAGAACAGTTGTGCAGACAGCCTGACCAGCAACAGCAAGTGTCTCCTGTTTTCCATCATGTGAAACCGATGAAAGGGGCATGTCCTTGCCATGAGAATCTAGTAAACCYATTGCAACAGGAATGAACATCGGCTCTTTGACAGGCTGGCCAGGAGTTGGTGGCACCTCTTGGCTAAGAATTTGTCCCACACAGGAATATCAAATTATTAGAATKATCAGCAAAGAAATAGTTGTAAATGAGAAAAACAGAAAAGAATGTATTAGCAACTGTACCTAAATTTCAAGACAAATGTGTGCTTCTCAGCATCATAAGATGAAGTTACTTTCACAACTGGTGTGCCAGCTTGCGAGTACCTTTTGAAAAAGACAACTTTTGGTGATAAAAACTTCAACAATTACAAATATATGTTGTAGAAGATACATACACAAGAATCGGGAAATTCAAAAACCCACCAAAGCAAGAAATTTGCAAAATCTGTATTATTTGCATCTTTCATGGCAGCATAAAAATCTTGACAAGTTACAGCTTGTCCATCATGCCTCTCAAAATACAAATCCATACCCTAAGAWTCAATGCAAGTTAAATTAGGAGAGACATCAACGGTGTTCTTTTAATAGCTAGTTTACGTTGATTAATCGTTTTTACCTTTCGAAATCCTTGGCTCCCCAGTATAGTTTTATACATTCGGACTACTTCTGCTCCCTGTTGGACAAAGGCAGGAAAATAGTACAATTTATATAATCAAACTTACATTAATGAAAATCTTACCAGGTTTCTTTCAACGAACTATGTTCATCTTTGTCTAAAATCGAAAAAGAGGATATCAAAATGAAAATGTTCGCACCTTCTCATAGACCTGTAATGTTCAAATAATTAGATTAATTAAAAACAGAAAGCTTAATGGAAATGAGAAACCACTGAAAAAATAAAAGAGTCCATATATGCAAAGCCATACCGTGACTGCAGTTTCCATGTATCCGAAAATAGCAGAACATATTCCAATATAAGGACAAGGTCAGATAAAAGCAAATCAGCAAAACAATTAACAAGAAGAGCCATTTGCTTAAAAAAAAAAAGCAGCATTACCAGTGCAGAAGTTCTCTATCTACAAAGAAGGCAAAAGACAAATTCATTAGCTCTGCTAAAAATATCAGAATAAAGGGAGTCAAAGTGAAATAACACATACCTTAATGTAAGACTGGGGTTGCACAGGATGAGCCATAGGGCCGGAATCCTGAGAATAGTGAGAAATGAGACATAAACCACTTCATATGATGAAATATACATCCACAATCATATAAAATCAATCATTAGATGAAGATCATAAAAAATTGTTGAATCATGATATTAGCAAAGAGTCTAATTCTTTGTTCTTTTCAACWWATTCCCATCTATATGAATTAGTAGGCCTTATCTCAACATATCCTAGAGTATTATATGTAAACTCACTTTTGTTGCAAATAAAAAGGCAAAATTGTCAACAATTATCCACTTTTTTGCCACTTCTGAAATCAAYTACTCCCTCCGTTCCATGAAGTTCATGCCACATCGTTTATTTCACTATTCATAAGTGAAGATAATCTTGTAAATAATTATCAATGTATAGTTATAAATATAGTCATGTGGGGTCTTATTTGATTCGTATTAATGAATARRTTATTAATTTTCAATTCTTATAATTTTCTTAAATGTGTAACTAAAGATATAAACGATACAAAACATGCATTGGGAAGCGTATGAATAGTAACTAGCAGGATCTTCATGGAACAGAGGGAATACCTGGATTGTTTTATATTTAAAACAACTACCCACTTTTTGTGTTTTGTTTGTGAATCATTACCCACTCTAATTGGAAAGTATTCTTGCTAAAACATTTTATAGGTAAGGATCTAGGTATCAAATATAAAAAGTAACCTCAGCAAATTGATAATTCCGGAGCTTTAAGACGTCAGCAATCCGCTTAACAGTACGGCTTCCCATGTCGGATACAAATTCCTAAATGATGATATACATTTTATAAGCAGCAGAAACAAAGAGGAAATTTGCTCTCCAAGCCACAAAAATTGTTTATGATCCACAAAGAATTACCTGATCACGAAATACAGTTAGTCCTTCCGATAGACTAAGCTGAAACCAGTCCCGGCATGTTACTCTACAGAAAACTTTATGCCAGAGTATTGATAAAAGTGCAAACAGAAAACAGGTCTACAAGCACTGAGATTTGTGTAAAAGCAAGGTTCAAAAACAGACTTACCTATTACCAGTCCAGTTGTGGAACTGAGATTGAGACAACATTGACACAAAGCACCTAAATTAGTTCAAGCTAAACTCAAAAAGAGCAATTGAACTGCTGAAGTTTAGTGAAGCATACCTCATGACCAATAACACGTAGAATAGCAACTAATCTGCATCAGTGGAAGTTTCCGGAGATGCCAAAATCAGCTTAGAATTGAAAATCTGCCAAGAAAAAGCATATTCAGTTTGGCTAATTAAATTCTTTATGACACAATCAAGCACTGAAGTATAAGCCAGATTCTCAAGAGCATACATTCAAACTTTTGTTTTCATGGCTTCCCCTACAAAGCACATTAAAAAAAACAGTTTAGTGTCTTATTCCAAACTACAGATCAAAACAACCACGAGAGAGAACCTGCAAGTGATTCATTCATCCAAAAACAAATCTTACATATTGAAGTCTGGAACAGCAACGGCATTGTACAGGTCAAGTCATATCCAAACCGAAAACCTGTACAGAAATAATAAAGATGTCAAATGACATGTAACCAAGGCTTCAAAAGAGGAATAGTGAATAATAGTAACTGACATCCTCATCCCACTTCATGGCTGCCTTAAAAGAATGAATTGCATGTGTGTCTTGGGCAAGTCCCCGGGGAGTGTAGATTCTGAGAGTGACCTTGCGGCCAAAGCGACAGTAACAAATGTGCATCTCTATCTCTAAACTTTCCAGCAACACCAAACAAATGATGGCTTTTGAATGGATCTCCAAAAGCAAAATGCCTGCCTCCCTGTGACAATTATAAGTTATTAGAACACCATAATGAAACTTAGCTACAATCCACTAATACATCAATGCCTAAATTTTTAAGGCACACCTCAATGTCCCCTTGACCGATGAGATTTCCGTTAGACAGTAACACAGGTACTTGGTTTTTTCAGCTTCCACACGAACTGTGTATTTTGCCATTATATCAGGACGATCCTGTCAACACACAAGGATGTGCTTTCAATATATATACGAATTATATGACTTGCAAGCATCCTTTAAATCACAATATTTAAAAATTGACTAATGAATCGACCTGAAAGAAAGTTATTTTCCGGAAACCCTCTGCTTCACACTGTAGAGAAATTTCCAGAAGATTTGTATAAACCCTGCAACAAAAAATGGCTACATAGTGATATGTATCACAAACCATTAACACTAAAGAGTGCAATTTTCAAGATAAAGCATTTCTCACCTCTAATGACGTGTTGTCTTGAGGGTATATCTCAGTAACAATTTCTAATGTGAATTTACCAGTTGTTGGTGATGGAAGTGTTCAGATGGCGAATCAACATGAAAATCTCCCTCCTAAATAAACACCAAAAAACCAACATGTATCTAAATCAAAACACGTTAAAACAATTAGTTTGACACTGAAAATTTAAAAAACTACACTCTATTATGTCTCTATGGGCAGTTGGGCCAATATGATGGAATACATTACTTAGGCCTGTTTACATTAACTGAAATCAACTGAACTGAACTGAGCTGAACTGAATTGAATATTTATGAAAGAGAAAATTGGGTTAAGAACTGAACTGAATGGAGCTGAATTGAACTGAAAAGCTAATGTAAACAGTTTGTTAACAAAGCAAAACATACATAAATGTTTTCCATTAACATTAGCGGGAGATAAGCTTCAAATCATCCATTCCAAGACTAGAGGAGAAGATGCAGACTTGGTGAAGAGAAGAAACAAGTTAACATAAAAATATAGATTCATTAAGCTATCTCAAGCATACATAGTAAACCATATAGGTAAACTAGGTATGTACCTTCAATCAGCGGGGAAACCGAAACCTTTGAGAAGACATGAGTCTTATCTTCACCAAAACAAAATTCAATTCGACCTGAATACAGATGAGCGCATAAAAAACTAACGTTATAACAAATTCGATGTAGATGAGGTTAAAAAAGATGCATAAGTATCAATAAAGTATCTGGCTTCTATAGTCTCTTTGAGAAAATCTCTTTTGGAGCATCCATCCCTTGTTCTTGCTTCGGTAACGATTCGGTTGCAACTGAAAAATAAGTGTGAGATAAGATAACGTATAATACAGTATAACAAAGTGAGGGATGATGTAACAACACAGCCATATCGCACTAATTATATGGAATAAGATTGCAAAGAAGTAAAACTATTATCCCATCGAAAGTACATCAAGTTTAATCAAATTCAAGAAACTTACATGAAGAGAAGGATATGAGAAATGAAGATTACTTCACAAACTAGTCTACAAAACCAAACAAAATCAAATTAGTATGTTTTGTCAAGTTGAACTTATTAAACAAAGAAACAAATTTGAAGACAAACAAATTTCTAAACTCAGAAGACTAGTGACTCGAATCAAGCTGCATCAACACAAATATCGATCAAAGTCACAAACCAAAAATCAATCCAAAAAAATTAACAAACATCACCCATTATCCATTGAAATCATCATTACACCATTGTTTGAGCAAAATAAATTGAATTAAAACAAAATTTCAAGCTTTATATCAATTACAAGACTATCGAAGGTAAAACTTTCAATCCCTTCAACTAAATTTCAGAAATTAATTAACAGAGTGAGATAAATAGTCAATCAAARTTTCTACTAAAACTTTGATTAATTCAATCGAAAAAAAAGGGGTAAAACTAAATGAATTCTAATCAGCTAAATGATAAGAGAAAAAAAAAGGTATGAATCAGAGGAGAAGATAAAATCAACCCCAAATTGTTGGTMTTTGATAAAGCAGGACCTTTGCATGGTAAAACTAATCTTGGCATTCAACTAAGATGGTTGACAACTTGACACTTCAAAACTCAAAAAGTTTAAAACTTTACTCCTGTTGATTTTGCTAATCTTGATTTTGCTACATTGAGAAAATGTTACTTTTTAATGGTTGGTGAGAGTAGAATTGACTACTCAGTTGATTTATGAAAAACCCTAAATTAGGTGATTAAGAAATTGAAATTAGAATTGGGTCAAAGGATTTTGTATAAAAAAAAAAAAGAATTGGGTCAAAGGATAAACAATTAAACATACCTGAATTCTTCAATTGCACGATGTAGAAATGGACTCCAATTTAATGATTGAATTTTTTATTTTTTTTTTGTGAAACAATGGATTTATATATGTAGAAATTTTGTTGTAGAGCCATAAGATCCTTGTGTATTATTTTTTAAAAAAGGTGCTTGTGTATTATTTTTAAATAAAACATGCTTTTTTTTTGGTACGGCTTGATGTATATATGTGGCAAAAACAAACCCGATTCAATATCGACTCGAAATTCGATATGGGAAAATTAGGCCATGAGCACAAAAGTACATATCAAAACTCGTTTTTTACCAATAGGTCTATTATGGTCCCGAGATCATGTTCCTCATCGTGGTCTCGGACAAATGTTCATTTTCGAAAATAGAAATGTTCATTTCCGAAAATACAAGTGTTCGTTTTCATATATGAACATTTTACATGTTGAGATAAACATTTCTAGTTTCGAAAATGGACATTTGCTCGAGACCATGGGGACCATGATGAGGACCATGGTCTCGGGACCATAATAGAATTTGCGGTTTTTGACCGAACCCATAAACCCGCTATAGAATGTTGACCGACCTGTTACGTACTGACCTGGTCGATCGATAGATTAGACCGATCTATCTAGCTAGTATAATACCTTAAATATGTGTTTAATTATGTATAAAATAGTTTTTTTTTAGCATGCAATGCGTGCTTAGCGTTTTAAAATTTATCTTAATAGTGAACAATAATATGAAAAATATTTGGCTACTGAGGGGTTGACTATAATTTTTTTTAGTACGTACTAATAGATAAATTAGTAAGTTAATCACTATATTTATTTATTATTTATACCACAATTCTAAATTTATTATTTTGTCACAACAGTTTTATGATCCATTTACAAATATTAAAATTTAAAAATTAGCTCTATGTTAAACTTCTTAAACCTATAATACGCCATGGTAAAGTGTTAATTTAATTGATATTTTGATTGTTGGTTCTTTAGATGCGAGCAGGCAGCTTATTATGAAATTCGTTGAATATCCAACTATATTGTCATCGATTGATGGCATAATTGTAACATTAGCTAAGGAAAGGGATGCGGGTAATTCTCGCGGGACACAACATCCGCGACCTCCCTTCCTATATCTAGTATTTTGGGCACGCCATGCGTGCGTGAATAGACTCTCAATTTCTCGATTATATATTTTGGTTCATAATACAATTTGCTGTTGTGTTTTGATAACACATTTATAATTCAATATTGAGGAAAAAGGCTTTGGTGCAGCTGACTCTTCAACCCCACCTTTGATCCTTGTGGTCATAGGTTCGAATCCTAATACTTCATCCCCCGTTGTAAAGTATCCCGCCCTTGTAGCTCATCCGCATAAAAAATTCAAATATCAACTTAATCATCATTATGTGTTTTCAATGTGTCGTTTTAAGTTTTTGAATGACGTTTATTGTTTATTTATTTATGTTAAGTTGAATTACTTGAATATACACTGTTTAGCTAATATTGCATTCATTTGGTATATGTTTTAAGTTTACTATCTTTAGATTACCTTTCCAAAATTATAGCCTACACATTAATTTGGTTGACTTGCTTTTATTTAATTTTAAAACACTAATTGATAAGGGGTAAAAATAATATCATATGGGGGACACCATTGCTCACCCCCCTTGGCTTAAGTGTTTTCAAATATCTAAAAAAAAATCTAATGATAAAAAAACACAATAAACCATAGGTACTGTGGTGTTTTATTAAATATTCATTTTCCCAATGTTTATCAGGTAGTCATTTTTTATCTCATATTTATCAGAAAAATTATTGTGCATCGTAAAAATATTTTTCCTTCATTATTGTGAAGTCAATTAAACATTCAATTCAATAATATTTTGCTTTCTATTACCTCATTACTCGTGAGAATTTTTCTTTTTTTACATTACTATGTAATCTTGAGTAACATTATGCTTTTAATTTGATCCTAGTGATTTTTTTACATGGATTACATGTTATATTTGGCAATATTTTTTGAATTACATGTAATATTAATATTGGAATTGATTGTGTTCACATTATAGGCAATTTTATTTGATATTTAGTTAATGATTTCTGTCCTAATATATAGTTAAGTGACAGGCATATTATATTTATCCAATGGGGGACACCATTGCTCCCCTGGCTATATATAATAGAGATATAGAAGATCACAAATATTAGTCCAAGTAATAACGTAAATAACTTACAAAAAGTCCATTATTGCAAGAAAGTGGTTCGACTAATTACGCAGAATTATTAGGTTTAAAATCTCCCCCACTACCTAGCAAATCAACCCCCTTCCCCCTATCTTATGTGGCACAATGATTTATTCCCCCCCCCTATTTATCTCTCATGCATGATTTTTTTAAAATAAAAAATCATTAAAATTAAATAATTAGTAGAATATAAATATTTTGACAACTAATAAAAGCAATGTAGAAGGGAGGTTGTTATGCAATGTAGAGGGGTGTATAATATTAGGCTTTGGAAAATTACAGTGAAAAAGGGACAATATATGCTCTTTTTATTTTTAAAGCCAAATACTTAGTTTATCTTTTGCGAAACTTTGAAGAATTCATTTTTTAAAAAAATTTGAACCGATCACACGACTGACATTGTTACCAAAAACTTTGACTCATAAACAAAAGAATAGACTCTGTACTGAAAATGATCGACCTAAAACCGACAACCCAAAAATTGATCTATCCAATATCCGATCTCACCAACCAATTTGTCAAGTATAACTAAATACATTAAATATACAAATACAAAACTTTAAAATTCAAAAACACCCTTGATTTAAAAAATAATACGAGTAATAAATAAAATATTGTAAATTGGCTTCTTTCCTCGATAATATCTCACTGTGATAAAAAGTTGTACCATGATCGATTCTGATATCTATGAATAATGATCATTAAATCTTTAAAATATTTTTATTAAATCTTATTTATACGAAAATGTTGTCATTTACTATTTTTAGGCTTATTATTGCAGGTTTTGTATTGCTTATATGTTTAAAATGTATGTATGCAAAAATTATAATAATTAACACAAATCAAACAAGACGACATTTGACTACATTTATTTTTATCCATTGATGATTATTTACAAGATTATCTTCGCTTATAAATAGTGAAATAAACACAAATGGCTATATCAACTAACGCTATAACAGTGGAGTACTTAATAGTATGAATATCAAATATGATAATAGCGATATGATGCAAGTTGAGTGGTAAAAATGGAGGAGAGGAGGAAGGAAGGAGGAAAAAGGAATAAAAAAATAGATGGAAATCGAACAGGTACTTAACGACCGTTACCATTAAGATTTGATTACTTCCTTCCCTTTGATTACTTCCTCACTAATGTGTGTTTTTAACCCAAAGGATCGGAATAGAATAAGCCTAAAGTCGTGCAGATGCTCCGACCAAAATAATAAAACACCTTGCGTCATTCCAACAATATATATTACACCTTAAGGGATCCATCCTCAGGTGACCTACCATCCAAGAACCATAACAATTTAAACAACAATCACATATTGATTATAAATATACAACCATAGGGGTGAAACCCATAAGGCCATAAGAGAATCACCTTTTTAGTCCCTATAAGAAAATTACRAATTAAAGATTATTCAGATATAGAAGTCATAATTAAGTTGTGATTAGTTATGATTTCATGATGGTAAACTTTAATTTATAATGATCCTATAACTTCTAGTCTCTTTATAAAAACTCAACGCTTACAATTAGAAGGTCCACCAAAGAACATATAATGTCCAAGTGTTTCCGAAGCATCATTTGGATATATGGCTTTGTAACAATCAGGCTTGCTCATCTCCAACCTCAGGTCTGATGGTTTAGGAGCACTCTTTGGCCTAATCACACCTAGTCCATATATCAAGCTTGCTTTTGATGATCCTTCTTCCGGGAAATGACCRCTGCCCATCGCYGGACTCGGTTCCGTTGCCRGGCTCGAAATTTCTCCTCCCCAACCTGCTTTTGTTGCACCGTCTGTTAAGGTGGTGAACAACTCCTTAGGATAGTATCCTACGGCTTCGTCSCCGTAAAAAATCCACCAGTCTTTAGTTTGATCATCCTGTGTTAACAAAAATATACAACCCTTAGCTTTGTTGAATTGAATTGTTAGGAAAATTAAACATGGATAATCCCATATTAGACCCAAACTATGTTACTCATGTCTGATTTTTGACACTCGAACATTATTATGATATTGGACTTCAATTTGGACTAAAATCTTGAATTTTTTTTTTCAAAATTAACCAAATTGTACACTTGGACATGTACGCGTGTCGGATATGGAAACGAGTAACATAGGACCCAAACAAGTTACAGAGTATAGTACATACTACAACAGGCTAAGTTGTGTATGGATCACATCACCTTAAATTAGTCCAATCTTGGGCTAGCCCCTTTCAACCAACGACTAATAACCTCACTTTCGCTGCCCATGCATTGACAGAGTTGGGCATTGGCTAGGTTGATAAAAGGGCTAGCTTGACATGGGACGAGTTGCTGGTTTCAACCCAACATGATGACTTGATTATCTGACACGTTTTTGAACTATTTTTTTTTTTTTTGAAAAAAATAATAATCTAGGAATTATAAGTGAGCCATGACACGAAACATGATCAGGTTATGCACGAGCCTCATCTTGCCACGACACAACTATTTCTAGGCCTAAGAAAAAATGTATATGAAACAGTAAGCAGATCACGAATGAAGTTACCTGTTGAATGGTAACTTTGAAGAAATACTGAGTCCCATCGTAGGTTGATACCGGCTCGACGTTTAGACCAAGCGAAACCTTCTGGCTAACTTGTACAAATCCTGGGCACAGAGTATTAAAACAACCTGTGCTTTGGCCACTGTCTTTCTGCAATATATAAAGGGAGAAAAAAGACTCAAAGAAAATTCGTAGAACAATACTTCGTATAAAGGCTATTAAAAAAAAAGCTAGTCTTGTGAATTTTTTTGAGAGTCTGTTAATTTTTTGGGAAATTGAATAAGATGGATTACTACGCTGTCATAAAGCTAGACATGAGTCGATGATGAATCTGGAATAGGCGTTGGAGTACACGAGGAGATGAAGTACTATGTATGACTCATTCAAGCCTATGTTCAATCATTTTACACCACAAAATAAGGGAAACATAACAATTATACATCAAGTACTCTACGAGTATCCATATATGCATGTGATGGGTGCGAGTTGCAATATATCGAATATTAATAAATGTGAACACAAAAAAAATACGTTATTATAATACTAATATTGTGAGGCGTTGCATCAATATTCACACTGTTAAAAATGTCGTTGTATTACGCAATATAACTTTATTGCGTCTAAATTTATAAACATGAGTACCTTCAGATTCTAGTTGATCGAACTCCAATCTTCCACACATCGACTTTGGACTCTTTTGGCACTATGAAGAACTATAACGCCAAATAAGAGATAAGATTGGAAGCTTGCTAATATTGAGCATATGGCTGTCGTAAGCTATTACGCCAACATTATTTTTGCAAGTAATATTAACAAGATAACATTCATTTTTTAAATGGCTATAATAGATTCGAACCAAATCACGTTTGGACTAAGTTTTCGAAAGTCTATCACACTTTCCAACTCACCAAAATTAACTATGTTGTCTTAAACACACTCACATATTGTTGTCTTAAACATCCCCTCTTTACCTTCAATTGTTTCATTGTACATAAGGCATTGTTAAAAAATAAAAATCAGGTTTTGTGTAAGTTAACTATATAGCTAGAAATACTATCAAATATTATGCAATCATCCAAATTTATAACATATATATATATAGTGTAGATTTGTTGACCTGGGCGAATGCCCGGCCAAGTATACTAGTCAAGTAAGTACGATATGTCCCATCCACCAGGGCAGTGAATCTTGAAAGGGAAGGCATTCATCATACTGGCAACATATTGAAGCATTGATATGTGTGGTCGCTAAAACCAACCTCTGGGTCATACGTTAATAACGCCAGTTGCTCCAAAATTCGGTGATGATCAAGACTATAGCAAACTGCAGTCGAAATAGTTAACTCATCACTTTCATAGAAACGTTTTAAAGTGGGTTTGAAAATTTGATAGGTGCAGTGAATAAAAAAAACGGCGGGGAAGTAGAAGATAAGTATTGTTAAAAGTGTCATATTGGGTAGATATCTATTTATTATGTTCCAAAAATATACGATGTAAATGAAAACAAATCGCCGTAAGGCGCCATCCCTGGAATGAAC
>SNQN01007429.1:4744-33461 GCA_008642245.1 Bassia scoparia | reverse complement strand
CCCAAAAAGAGAGAGATAAGTACGGGTGTCAAAGAATCAGTTATTATAAAATTCAGATGAAAAAATAGGCGGAGGGGAAACAAGAGCAACAAGCATCACTCCTCTCATCATACTCTTCTCCTCCTCGATCACTCGCAGCATCAGCATCTCATCAATTCATCATCATCATCTGCATCCAATCATATCCATCTACATTCCTCAACCCCTCATCATCAGCTGGATCTTCAACTTGTCTCCTCAGTCTGCGCTCGTTTATCACAATATCCCCTGGTTCCTCGATCCCGAACCACCAAACACTTGCAACAGCTAGGAGCCGAGTACTTGGAGTCCTTAGGAGAAACAGAGCGTAATACCACACGAGCCATCTGAGCTTTGACATCAGCTAACTTCTCTTCTCCACTGACATCTTAGCATTAAAACGGGTTAAAATACCCTGAAACAGCTCCATCAACTTACAACGAGTTTTTCTCCGTGGTTCTCATTCTTTCTCAGCACATACTTCTAGCTTTCCTCTGCCTTGGCCCGTTCTTCTTGGCGAGGTGGATTACATCTACACCTTCGGCGCGTCCTCAACTTACAACTCAGACATCAGACCAATATAAGCCCTTTTGCTCTTAGAATAGCCTTGGTGAATACTGTAATAACAGTACAGTAGACCACTCAGGACGACTTGCTATCCTTAACAATCGAGTAATGATAGAACATAGCGCAGAGACATGATGAGATGAACCCATAACATTTCATGATGGTTCACCCCGCACAAGGAAAGGAGATTTATTTAATCTCCTCATCATCAGGTAAATCCATACTCTCCAATGATCGTACTTGTTCCCCTTCCTTGAGGCTGCGGAGGAGCAACACTTCTTGTTACACAGAAGAGTTGCGAAACACGCATCAGGGTTCCTTAAGATTCAGCAGGATTTAAGATGACATATCTTGGGTCATGTTTCCTCCAAACAGAAAAATCATAAATTTCATCAGGTGTGACCCCAACCAACATGGGCCACCAATCACTTGAGTACGTTGTCAAAACCATACCTAGGAACCTAACATGCTGGACACAGAAGAAATGACACTGGACCTCATACTCCTGCAACAGTAGAACCAATAGGACATATCAGGGCAATTGTCTAGATGATGTAAAATCCCTTACTCAGAAACTTTTGCAGCAGAACATCAAACAATGACATCCATCCCTTGACTTCGATTAAATCTATACTTCAAATAATGCAGGCACTACTGAAATAGACCATCTGATCTAATCCAGACAGAACTGACGCTAGCACCTAAGTCAGGTAGAACCAGTGACAAGGAGATTCTACAAGGACTTACTTTAACTGAGCGATGGTTACCAGCACGCAGGTTTCTCTTGGTTCTCTCTCTCAGAACCAGTTTGATTGTTGCCTCCTCTTACCTTTTTGACTTCTTTCAACAGCAGAACGAAGTCCTTCTCATTCACTCGAATCCTCCAGAACAGATTCCGCTTCCTTTTCCCCAGTTATTTGAACATCCTCATTTCTTCATCAGCCTTCTCAAATTCTTGTTTAAATCTTTGAGTCTTATGAGGTTGTTCCCCCTGAGAGATGCTGGTTCATGATGGTGGATACCACCACCACTCAGTTGGATGATCATGAGATACAGTTATCCTTTGTGTTTAGTTTTGTTTCTGAAAGGTGTTTTCTTCGAAGTGGTGTTGTCTTTGAATTTTGTGGAGTTGAAGCTTTTGGACTGATCGGTGGGTTGGCAGATCATGGTTTTAACTTCTAAATGTTGTGGTTCAGGGTTACTCTCTGAGAGTGTGATGATTCACTCAATTGGCCTTTCCTCTTCCCTTCCTTCCAGAAATTGTCTTTCTTAACCCATGATCATAGATGAACATTGAACAGTACCGTGGATGAACAGGACTTTGAATTTTGAATTTTGAAAGTAAAGAAATCAGAGTACGAGATGAGAAGGAGAGTAATGATACTGATGAATAGTTTTAGAGCTGCTACAAAGGGTTTAGAACAAATATATATGCAGAGTGATCATCAAAGAAGTTGAGAGTTTGAAAGGATTCATAGCCGTTGAGTCAATAACGGCTAATAATTCGAAATTTGATTTTGGCATGATCACTTGCCATAAATTACCTCACCCAGACTTGAAATAGGCATGTGTAGTTTTATGCCTGATCAAACACGAGCCAAAAATAAATGAATAAGATACAATTTTTTCCAAAGATATCTGTAAAGTCAATTTCAAAAAGATAATGAAAATAATCAATCGAGAAAACATATCAGAGCTGACCTGCTGTTCCTTTTGCTGGTACCTGTACAGAACCATGACATTTCTTGTGTTTCTGTTGAATTAATGTCAGTACTTTCTCTTGCACGAATGACTTTCAACCTTTTTGAGGAATCAGAGCCATCTCATAACACCTTGAAGGACTTCGACATATGATATGCACATGTATAATAACAAGTGAGAATTTTAGCCAATCAGTGCGAGAGTAAATTGTAAAAAGCACAATGTTGCCCAGACATCTATTGAACCTATGACACAAGACAACAACTAAAATCTAAACTAGACCTAAAAGAACTCTAATCTACAAAAATTTCACGCAACATAAGTTAGTAGAATATGTCGCTCTATTTAGTCTTCACTTTTGGCAAAACAACATCTCTAGCTAAACCCTTTTCCAAACATTATCTCTCAGAAAAAGTGGTGTCGAATCTCAGATGTGCTTAGTTTTGGAGTGCTGAACTGGATTTTTGGAATGGTATTATAGCTGTATTGTCACAAAAGAATTGGAACAACTATGTATTCCACCAAAATCTTTCAGCTGGTTTCCTTAATCCACAAACAGTTGAGAAACAGCATGAGCTGCAGCAATATATTCTGACTCAGCTGTGGATAAGGCCACTGAATTTTGCTTCTTTGATCCCCATTTGAAAATTAAAGCAAGAGCCTAGAAAGTGTGCCATACCTGATGTGCTCTTTCTATCAACTGGACCCAGCATAATCGCATCTGTGAACCAATAAGATCATAGTGCTACTCTTTAGGGTACCACAACGAACAAGATCCTGCTGTTCCACAAGATAGCCTAAGTAGTCCTTCTATACAGCCTTACGAAATGAGATTCCTTTGGATGCTTTGAAACCTGGGCACACAAAACAACAAAAACAACAAAATCCCAAGGTCCTACTAGCCTGTTAGAGTAAGCAGAAGAACAATCTTCCTCTGTCATGTGAGGCTTCCACATCTGTTCCCTTAGATCAACATCAGTTTTGATAGTTTTTTTTTTTTTTTTAGGAACAGGTGTGTCATAAGCCTGCTGTCTCTCCAGGGTGAAGCGGTCAGGGACAGGGCGGGTCTTTTATATTTGGCTCGTTGTCCCATGTGGATATCAGTGTGAGGCTATGCGGCAACCAAAAGCTCGCGTTTTTATGTTACACTTTTAGTTTTGGAGCTGTATCACTGTTACGTAAGCCAAGGGAAGAACCTAGTTCCCTCCATCATGCTCATTTCAAATTCACGTCTGCATAATATTAGGCAACTCATTACATAGCACTCTGATTAGTAGCAACCAAACAAAATATCATCAACATAACTCTGTACTATAATCAAGTGGTCCCCTGGTTTTGATAAACAGGTTTATCCACTGTTCCCCGTTTTATAATACATTTCTTACATCAAGAAGTTGGACAGTCGTATCATACAAGGCGCCCTTGGGGCTTGCTTCAAACCATATAGGTTTTTTGGTCCAACTTGTACAATGTTGGGGAAACAGTTTATCTCAAAACCAGGGGCTCTCAACCATATACCTCTCTTTCACAGTAATCCATTTTAGGAAGGCAGTCTTCAACATCCATGGCTGAAACAACTTCATATTCCATTTGTGAGCAGCCAATAAGCAATATAATATTCTAGGATAGCCTCTAATAGTAGCTACTGGTGCAAAGGTTCCTCATATAGTCTCATTCCTTCCTGTTGATTGTAACTTGCACAACTAGCTTGCTTTGTTTCTGACTATGGTACTAGATCAATCCAATTTGTTTCTGAATACCCATTTTTGTACCAATACTACTGACTTTTCTTTGGGTCTTGGTACCAAGATGCCAAACTTCGTTCCTTTGAAACTGATTTAAACCTCATCGTGCATATGCTAGAGACCGCACAATCAGGATCAGATAATGCCATTTTAATTAGTCAGTTGGTTCTATGCTAGACAGAAATGAAATAGAAAGCACCAAAGTTTTGATAAACAACTTCTTCTGTTTGAATCCCCTTGATTTAATATTGCTAATGAATGTATCAGGGGGATGCAGAAGAACCTGTATTTAAACTTTTAGCAGGATAATCATTTTGTGCTTCCTCATTCATTTGGGACCAGCAGGATCTAACAATCTCTTCCTCTTCCGAGAAACAATGAAGGATTTTCAATCCATGCTTTTTCCCCTTACCTTTTTCCTAGTTCAGGGGTTGTACATTGTGTTTGTTTGATAATGTTGTTCCCCTGAACTGCTTACCTGTTCATCGGCTTGGAGAACCATAGGATCGTGGTTCCTTACCTGTATCCCATCATCTTCTCCCTCTAGCTCTTCACCATGATTTTCCTGGGTGGACCGAAGGTGAGTCCTAGTAGCTTGCTCATCATTTGGAGAACCAACAGACTGGTTCCCGGTGACTCTAGAAGTCCAATTATCTCCATCTGGTTCAAACCCTGTGGAATCTAGAAGACATGTTAAATTCCATTAAACACAATATGAACACTCTCCTCAACACAGTTCTAGATTCCTTTGTTAAAGAACTCCTATATCGTTAATCTTTGAGAAGAAATCAAGAAATATTCCCTCATTCACCCTAGGGTCAAATTTAATCGAACAGCTGGTTCTTCCACTTGTTATGTACATAACATTTGCATCCGAAGATACGAAAGTAATGCCGAATATTTGGGTTTCTGCCCTTTAGGATTTCGTAGGGATCTTCTCTTAGCTTTGGCCTAATGAGTCTCTAGTTTAGTATATAGCATCGCAGTTTCAACAGTTCACCCCGAAACTCTTAGGGAGAAAACACAACTTTCAATAAGCATTGTTCTGGCCATCTCACTCAAAGTTTTATTTCTTTCTTTCAACAACCACATTCTGTTTGTGGTGTTCTGGGGGCTGAGAAGTTTGTGACTAATACATGTTCCTGCAGTACATCAATGAAGATCAGCATTTTTAAATTCAGCTACCATGATCTGACCTTACCAACGAAAAGACCCCAAGCTTGGTGGGAAAGCTGGTCTCCAGCCTGTTTACCAGAGTCACCCATTCATCAAAAGTTCATCTTTGAGTGAAGCATTATCAACCCAGGTGTAGCCTGGAAAAAGTCATCAACAATAACACATACATGAATCTAATGACCCCTTCGACTTGAACTTCATGGGCCCGGCACAAGTCAATGTGTAAAGTTCGAAGGGCCTGCTGTTACTTCAAACAGTTTTAGGGCTTAAAAAGGATTTGTTACACTGGTTGTCCCCTTAAACATTCTGAACAAACTTTTCCTGCCTCAATACTTGATGTTTAGGAAGTCCTATCACCAGATCTTGAGACTTAAGTGTTATTCAGAGTGAAGTACTCGCATGTCCAAATCTCTTATGCCACAATCCATTGATTGTTGTCTGAAACGCTTTCAAACAGACAGACTGTATTTTAGGAATTTTAATCCAGGAATGTAATGTAACATCATGTTTCCCTGTTCCCTCACATATAAAGGATTCACGACTGTTTTGAGTCAACTATATGACAAGGTTGGCATTGAAACTCAACTCTATTTCCTTTGTCCACCAGTTGTGAAATCTCAAAAGATTATGTTTTGCAAGCCTTCAACATATAAATATCAATCAATTGCATTGGAAAGTGTCTTACTACCGTACCTAAACCAGTGCATGGTTTCCCTTACTGTTATCACTCCAAAGGAACACTTCTCCATTAAAGCTAGCTAGTGAGAAGAAATTGCTGTTTATCTCCAGACCATGTGTCTTGAGCATCTATGCCACTGTCCATCATACCAATAGGTTACTTCTCTTCCTTTAAAGCCTGTAAGAACAAATCAAACTTAGTCTAGGAACCCAAATTTTTGTTGGGTCTCTTTTCCACAACATTTTCATTTAGTTGGTATTTTCTTTTCCAGACCAAATTTACATGTTTGTTGTTTTTATCAACACTGAATTTTTTTTCTAGCAGGATCACCTCGGATCTTGGTGCATTCTTCACAATGATAACACACATGCATGTCCTTGGCCATAACATTACTTTACCTCTTTAGGAATCCCTATTCCATTGCATGTGGTTCTCCTAGGAGACCAGTTAGTCCTGGTTCCTCGTTATTATAACGCAAGACCACTTTCCCTTTGATTACCGACCCTCGTTTTGAAGTTAAAGGTTCATAAGGTCTCCTTGAAGCAGTCAGTACTTACTCACATGTCTGTAAGCTCTCAATGAAGTTCTTTCTCTCTTGATTCAAGATTCTCATAACAACTCTATTTTTTCTTTAAGAACAACAACATCATTTTTCCAGGGATTTCGTTGTAAATTGAGATCAGAACATATATCCATAGACATGTTAGAAATCACTGGTTGTTTCCCTCTATTCAATTTTATGAATCTCAGCGTTGTAGGTCACAACAACTTTCGCATCATATTCATCTATTAGTTACATGATTTCATATCACTAGTGTCTATGGGGGAACATCATAATGTGCATCTTTGAGTAAAGCATTCTCTTGTGTGAAGATCTTCTAAGTTGCTAGCCCAGTATCTCAAAGGCTTTTCAACAGAGAAGTTCTGCTACAAAGGTTGCTTTTCCTCTAGCTACTGAAAAATCAACCGACTCACTTGATGTTGATAAATTCTCTGGGGAACCATTGAGATCAGAGCTTCTTCACCATCAATGGATAGTTAGGTTGGAAGATCTACCTTTTCCCAGTTCCACTTACACTTGTCCAATTCAACTTCAAGCTCTGCCACTTGATCTTTCAAGTCATGCATACTTCTTTCGAGGTGATCACAACTTGCAATAGCAACTTCAACTCAGCACGTTTTTCTTTAAGTTCTCTTTGTCCAGTTATGCAGTGTTCACCTAGTTTATAACAATTCATTCAACAAGGATTCAATACAAGCTAGCATATTATCTCTGTCATACTCATGCATATCTTGCTAACTTTGTTCTAGATTACCTTGTGTTCGTGCAGTACATCCTTCTTAGCCATCAAGCACTTCTCAATTGTGCTAGTTCCCCTCCTGGTTCGGCGCATCAGTGTTGTTCCCTCGATGCTTGCAAAGGCATGTCATGCAAACACTAGGGGTTAGGTGATTCTTCATCCTCATCAGATCCTGAGTCAGAATCACCCCACATTGATGCTATCATAGCATTTTTGAAAGCTCGCTTTTCTCAGACTTGGACTGTTTGTCTTCCACTTTGGACAATCTCTGATGAGATTCCTTTCTCTCCACACTTAAATCACCCTGCAGAAAATGTGTTAGTTTTCTTAAAGTTTTTACCTTTGAAGTTCTTTCTCTGATCACGGAGTGTTCTTTTTCAAAATCGTTTTGGCAATCATGCCAATGTTCATCTTCATCCTCTTCTACTGTTCCTTTAAGGCTATGCCTCTGGCTGGTTCCTTCTCAGTCTTAGAGTCAATTAATAACTCATGTGTCATGAGGGAACCAATCAGCTATTCCAGAGACAGTGTAGACAAATCTTTGGCTTCGTAAATAGCAGTGATCTTGGCTGTCCATGCATCTGTTAAACTGCGCAATACTTTTCTCACAAGATCCTCATCAGAAAAACTTTTCCAAGGGATCTAAATCATTGATTATTGTCATGAATCTACGAAAAACAATATATGATCTTTTCACCCTTGTTCATAGCAAATTAATTCATATTTAGACATTAGTAAATCAATTTCGGATCTTTTTACCTCGCTGGTTCCTTCATAAGCGAGTTTAAGAGTATCCCAAATTTCTTTTTGCACTGCTGCATCCAAAAATCGGTTATTACTCTGCTCTCTATAGCCTGTTGTAGTATTGACATTGCTTTGGCATTTTTCTCCCAGCAACTTGTAATCTGCAGTCACAAGTTCACTGTCTTTCTTTGGAGTCTTGTTTCCGTTCAGAGTCAGTCTTCATGATCATATTGGGACCATTTTTGACCACGAGCCAGCACTCATAGTCATTTCCCATAATTACATTTTTTATCCTGTTTTTCCACCATGCATAGTTGGTTCATTAAACTTGGGTGTTTTGCTATCATATCGGATTGCTCCTAATTCTTGAGTACTCATGCTTGACTTTCTAGATGTTACTCTTAACAAGAAGCCTTGGCTCTGATACCAATTGAAGGTTCTAAGATACTAAAGAGGGGGGGTGAATTGAGTTAATTCGACTGTGACAATTTTCTTTTTTACTTTTGATCTAATGAAAGGAACCAGTTGGGCAGGTTCCTTTACGCAGCGGAATGTAAATAAAGCAGTAAAAGAACACACAGTATTTTAACGAGGTTCACCAACTCTGGGCTACGTCTTCTACTCTCTAAGTCTTTTATTAATCAACCTCTGAAAAACAAAGAACTTGCTCACTCTACTGTTTCCCTACTCCGGGAACCAGCACACCCACACTCAACTCTGAATGTGCACTCGACTCACACTCGTAAGTCCAACTTTGTGTTTGAACTCACAAACACTACCCAGGCTTTCAACCCCTCTGTTGATAGCCTTACAAGAACAATATTTTCCTCTCTTATGAATTATCTCTTAGAAAGCCTAAGAAGAGAATTTGTTGTATGCTCGATGTATGCTCGTGTATGACTCAATGTTTATGAACTAGTGCTTTCAGTGTTTATTTCTCTCAAAGTATATTTCTCTTTAAAATCGGTGGAGAGAGTTATAGAATGTTGAAGTATAGATGTATATTTATATTGACTTAACCCTAGTTTCCATAAATCTATTTTGCCAAACACGGCAAATTAGTTTTATGGAAAGTATTTATCTTGTTCGATTTTATCCTAAGATTTTAATCGAACAAGATATATACTCCCAGTTTAAAGGTAATATAAATATCCATCTATAATACCAACTGCAAATAATCTTTAAAAATATCTTTTGGAAATATTTTAGAAAAACCTTTTTCAAAACCGCAGCCAACATTTCCTATTCAGGAACTAAGCTGGTTCCCAACTTGGTTCCTTGAGTGTGTTATGAATTCTTGTTCCAAGCTTGTACCAGAATTCACAACATACTCAAAAACACTTATGCACTTAGTCATTCCATTTAGTCATACTACAGAGCATATTACATGAAAAATCCTTAATTAAACTCTAAATTACAATTCTTCTTCGACTCTTCATGCAATCTTCAAGAACTTGAATCTTTCCTTTAATTACTTCAATCTTTGAGCGCAGCTTTCTTCTTCGAATATCTTCGAAAGAGATTCACACTTCAAGTCTTGGAATAGATCTATTACTGCACATATAACAGTGTTAACATGCAACAAAAGATATATGACTGTTCTTCTCAGAATAACAGTCAAGGAAACAGCTCGTACTGGTTCTGCACCAGTGAATGAGCTCTTATGTAATGTAGCTGTTCCCGTGCAATAAACAAGTTAGTTTCAAAGCATTCTCATATATTAACTTGTCTAGGGAAATAAGTCTCTAAACTAGCTGGTTCCCAGAACCAACAATATTCAACTTAATCATCCTGTTTCCTGTAAAGGTTTGTCATCATTCAAAACTTAGGAACTCAACAGATAGAATTCTTAGTGTTGTGAGTCTTTTGAACTTTGTTTTGTTGAATTTGGTTTAGATTTGAGCAATGTTCTTTAATACCCTATTTGTTGGTTTTTGTTGCTTCAATGGCTATTTTCAATGCTTGTACTTGCTATTTTTGTTGTTTCCTTGTTTCCAACAATGTTTTGTGAGTAGTTTACTTGCTTAGGGATTCTAGGGAGCCCAACTATAATAAATTGATGCAAAATGAATAATCACCTCATTTCAACTATTCTTGTTCCTAATATTGTGGTTTCTCAATCTTGCTTGGTTTTGGATTTAGCCACCTAAGGCTTTGAGAGAGAGAGAGAGAGTGTGTGTGTGAGAGAGAGAGAGAGAGAGAGAGTTTGCCTTGTTCAACCTTTGCAAGGGATTGGAGGGCCGGGGTTGTTTAGGGTATTGGTTTAATCAATTTTTGACTAATTCTTGTGAGAGGTTAAAGGGGACTTTGGTTTGAGCAAGTTTGGTAGTGTTTGATGACTTGGGAGATGATTCCAACCATTTTGCTAAACTAAGATCACAATTACCTTAATGTTGAATTGAGATTACCACTTTAATTGGCATACATATCCTTTATATAGTTGGGCAAGCTAGTGTTCCTAAGTGTTTGTGATATTTGATTTCAAATCGTTTATTCCCAAGTTTACTTCTAGTTTTAGCTGATTCCAATTAAAATTTTGGTTTGACCCCTAAACTTAGCTGGCTTAACTCAAGCACTACTCTTAGCCTTCCTTGTGGTTCGACCCTTTGCTTGCCACTACACTAGTGTTGTAACACCCCCCGTGGTGTGAACAGGAGCCCACTAGTAGATATTGTCCTCTTTGGGCCTAGCCCGCAAGGATTTGCTTTTGGTGTGGGCTTGTTACCCACCCAAAAGGCCTCTACTAGGTAGAGGTATCAATCTACTCTATATAGTAGATTTTGTTCTCCTCAACTTCCGATGTGGGATGGAACCCTAGTTCCCTGTCACCAACTAGGGTTCCATCCCACATCAGAAGTTGAGGAGAACGAAGTCTACTATATAGAGTAGATTGATACCTCAACCTAGTAGAGGCCTTTYGGGTGGGTAACAAGCCCACACCAAAAAGCAAATCCTTGCGGGCTAGGCCCAAAGAGGACAATATCTACTAGTGGGCTCCTGTTCACACCAAGGGGGGGTGTTACAGATGGTATCAGAGCCAGGGCCCATTCCGGTGTTCTGTCGTGCCTTCGAGGACGCAGGCTCCCTTTCAAAGATGGGTGACAGGGAACTAGGGTTCCATCCCACATCYGAAGTTGAGGAGAACGAAGTCTACTATATAGAYTAGATTGATACCTCAACCTAGTAGAGGCCTTTTGGGTGGGTAACAAGCCCACACCAAAAAGCAAATCCTTGCGGGCTAGGCCCAAAGAGGACAATATCTACTAGTGGGCTCCTGTTCACACCAAGGGGGGTGTTACAAGTGTAGTGATTAGTTAAAGTTTTATAAATTCTATTTGTACGTCCCTCCTCCTTGATTTAGTTCCAACGGCCCAAGGTGGGGCGCGTATCATGATTTATTATCAATAAGTAATAACTAAACTAGAAGTCCATTTTATGCATGTCGAACATCATAACCATCAAATAATTTACAATTTGATTCTCTTATATGTATCCACCGGAATAAAAATTAACAAGGTATTACTATATACATTATTATATTTTCCCTGGATAGTAAAACATTCTCTTAAATTGTCGGTATATTAAATTGTCAAACTATTACTATGTCATTAAAAGTCAAAGTTGAACAAAAAAGTTATCGCATGCATCGCATGCATAGAAAACTAGTGCAATATATTGAAAGTTATTTGCGGGGTAGGAGATTCTATTCATTTGTGAATAATGATAAAACTCAAATGTCTAGAATTTTGTGGTACGAAGGAAGTATAAATCAAAACTCGTACATTATGCACGGGGCAAAAGGCTAATATGTACAAGAATCAAGAATAATAACATATACAAAAATTAAAATTCAAATATATATATATACAAATTCCATTACCTTGAATGTCTATCAAAACAAGAGAAAACAAAGGTTAGAATATCAAAAGCTTTACTTCCGAACGAATCGCTTATCAAAACAATAGAGAATGTTAGTATTGACAATAATAATCATAATAATGGTGATGATAAAAGAACAAAGGAAAAGAAGAGTTATTTACATGTTGAAAACCAAAAGCTATTCAATCGAAACTCAATGTATTGTGTTAGTCAAGATTAACAATAAAGAAGAGAGAGAATTAGATTGAATGATGGTCTTAGAATTTGTACCTAAATCCACAAGGAAGCGACTCCGAAAGTAGCGAGGAATTTGAGAGCTTAGGGTTTTTGTGAGTGATTTGTGTTTTGTGAATTGAATGTGTGAGAAGAGAATTTTTTAGAGCCTTTTGTATTACACYTAGACCGAGGTATTTCATTATCCCCTTCGAGAATCTAGCGCATGGGATTAGGATCCTCTAGAGTTCTTTTGGAACTCTAGGGGTAGATTTCCCTAAATTTCGTGTATTGTTTTTGTTTTATTTTTGCACGATTCCACTTGTCGTGTTTATAACAACCATTAGGATTTTTTCAAGGGTGTAGATTTAGAGAAATCTGCCCCTAGAGTTCCAAAGAACTCCAGGGGATCCGATTCCTAGGGCATGTATTTATAGGTGTAGGCGAAAAAAAGGGAGGAAAAGCAAGCGTATATACGCTTACTTGAAGCGTATATATGCTCACATGGAGTGTATATACGCTTGGCATGGAGCGTAAATACGCTCCTGACACATGGCAGTCCACGTGAGCAACGTATATACGCTTCCAATTCTATCCTTGTTTCGCCTAATATCTTCGAGAATCTTTGCATCTTATTTTCTTAACCTATAATCCGAGAATATCTTAGATCTAGATCTTGGCTTCCTTGGAGAAAAAGATTACGCTTCTAGAACATTCTGGATTATTCCTGAGTTTTCTAAATTTCTCTAAGAATTTCTGAATTTATTTGTTTCGAAAATTATTTTATAAAATGCTATAAACTTATAAAAATCATAGAAAAATCAGAAAAATAATCTAAAAATATTGACGGACTCAGAAAAAATGAGAGGAATATGATAAAAAGTGAAAATCTTTGAAATGACCTATAGAAATGACTCTAAAAAAATCCTATTGCTAAAGAAAGAAGGCCTGAAAATAGAAAATAATTAAAAAAAAATATTTACCACCAATTATTGTACCCTCCGTGTATGGTTTCGAGCTCGACTTTAATTCAATTCATGCAAATGGGTTTCATTTATGGATTATGTCACAACTTTCAGAAACAAATCTGTCGCGAAATATCGTACTTTTCATCACTTACTATTCAATTTGGGAAGACACTTTTGAGTGTCTACAATTGGCCACTCAATGCCCTATGGGTTTTGGACGCCTCCCTATGTGTTGACGACTRYCGACGAGAGAGTTAATGATCTCTCTAGRGCCATGAATCGGCTCAGACCYCTGAGGCTTTGTAATCTTGGAATTCGCCCTTCGTTGGCTAGGTGCCCTCGAGCTTGGAGGAGGAGATCTGTGAGAGTGTCGTGCAGATCCATCGAGTCAGRTGGCAAAGTTATATGGGTCGTAAATGCTCTGTATWCRTCACTCTCACTAGGCACCTCGCGAACAGGTTYGGCGCGTTAATGTGAGCGGGCCAGTTGAGCGGACTGACAGGTTGCACTGGTAGGCTAGCACGCGAACACGCTCAAGTAGGGGCATCAGGTGCCTAATTATGGTTTCCTAGTTTGTTGCGAAAGAAATGGGAAGTGCGGTTTTCAATATTGAGCARAAAATTGTCATGACTGTTGGAGTGCCTATATATATTCAACCATTCTATAGATGCAATCTGYAAAAAACAACGGAGTGGCAACACCAAATTGGGGAAAAAAAGGAGCAAGCAAAAGATATTTGTAGGAAAGGAAGCCYCAYAACAAAACTTATGAAGACTTGTCAAGAAAACGATCATGCCGAGATAATCACACGCGTCTTTTTGTAGTGTTCCATCCAAATGATGAGCTAATCTAGTGTAAGAATTTTTTGAAGAAGTGGAGAATGATTAGAGATGGCAATGGGTCTTGGACCCAACCCAGACCCATTTATAAGGGTCTGGGTTCAGAAAATTTAGACCCAATGGATAATAATAATAATAATAATAATAATAATATAAATAATATAAATAATAATAATAATAATAAATAATAATAATAATAATAATAATAATAATAAATAATAATAATAATTAATAATAACAATAATAACAATAATCATAATAATATTTTTTCAAAACCCTAAACTTTGTTACATGAATTACCATGATTTTGTATGTGTTTGAAGCTAGTGAATTGTTCTAGCGATAATATTTATTACTATTATTATTATTATTATTATTATTATTATTATTATTATTATTATTATTATTATTATTATTATTATTATTATTATTATTGTTATTATTATTATAAAAAACACAAAACGTATCAAGCATTACAAACAACTTAAAGATCAGGCGATCTACAAAACCCTAAACTCTGTTACATGAATTACCATGATTTTGTTTGTGTTTGAAGCTAGTGAGTTGGACAAGCGACAATTTATGTATTTTGATGATGAAATTGTGTGAACAACTTGTATGTTGTGACTTTGAGTTTGAGATGTTAAGGTTTTATGGGGTATTTTTATATTTAAGCGATAGTTGTCACTACTCACTAGTATGAAAAAATTCCTCCGTTTTTTTAGATGTTCCATATAGAAATGGCAAGGTGTTTAAGAGTTGATTGAATTAGATAAAATGTTGAGTAAGTTGAGTAAAAAAGTTGAGTAAGTAGGTAAAAGAGTAAATGTGTGGATGAAATTTTTTGGGAAAAAAATAATTTTGAGTGAATAAATTGGGTAAAGTACAGAAAGTTGACTTTAGAAAGGAATAATTCATTAATGTTTGAGTAAATAAAGTAGGTAAAAAGTAAAAAAGTTAATTTTAGATTGGTTTGAAACAACTATTTGAAAACATCCCAAAATGGAAACTGAAACAACTAAAAAAACGGAGGAGGTATAAAATAGGGTAAAACAATTAATTGAATTAAAATGTTCAATTTAAACAGAAAATTAAGAAAGACCCATTTAAGATCCATGAACCCATCAGACCGTATGGGTCTAGGTCTGAGTCCAAAAATTTCAAATCTAATGGATATAGGTCGAGTTTGGATCTCAAAAAAATAAACAGGTCTGGGTTTGGGCGGATCCGACCCAATCCCTACCCATTGCCATCGCTAAGAATGATATGGATCAAGTTGAAAAAATTAAGGTCAATTTCCGTTCCGGTCCGATCCAAATTAGAGGTGATCATGGGCCGGACCGGGCGAAATTAGGCCTTTAATCGGGCCTAAAATTGTTGCCCAAAGCTCGAAAAATTGGAACGGTCTTGGCCAAAACCTATATTATACAAACCCCCTACATTGCAAGATACAACCCCTAGTATACACGGGCCTTTTCGAGCTGGACCCAAAAAATTAACTAAAATGCGCAAAGAGTGAAAACCAAAGCCCACCAAAATTTCGGAAAAATCGAGCCAAAAATTCATGTACAAAATCCTGCTAAATTTTCGGGCTAGGTCGAGCCTAGCTTGCGGGGTAGGCTTGTTTGATCACCTCTAATCCAAATTCCTGAGTGGACCAGTCTCAAATTGAACATTTTACTAGGCAGGAAGTTATAGTCACTTCACCACTTGGTAGTTTGGTTCCACAACAGAGCTTTGTTTAGACATTCATGGTGCATCTCTCTTTCCCTTTATCTCCTTTATCATTTCCTTTATCATTAAATACATTTATTATTGATGATCATATAATTTGAATTCGTTCTTGATTAAAATGTTAACTGGTGTATTATGTATGACCAATTAGGCGACTTCAGAAGTTGTACAGAAACCAAAGTTGAAACTTTACTCTTATCATCTCAGTTCTTGTGCTTGGCGTGTTCGTATAGCCCTTAATTTCAAAGGTATTCTCATTTTTCTTCATCTTTATTTATTTTGAATTGGGTTTGTAACCTTTTGAATTCCAGTAATTAATTATCTGATGAATCACTTTGAATTGSGCTTAGGGTTGGACTATGAGTACATAGCAGTCAATTTGCTCAAAGGAGATCAGTTCACTGAAGGTGGGTTCTTTCTGCTTTTGTTTTGGTTACTTTATTTTTCATTTTTATTTTGCTGATTATGTATTGTTCTCTTTTTGTTTTAATTTAATATATATTTTTTTGGTTATTGATTTTCATATTTGATCAAGCTGTGTTGAAAATAAAAATTTAATTACTACTGTTGTATTTATATTTCAACACGAGGCACTCAGCCACTGATATGATTGGATATCGAAGTCGGAATTTGGGTGAAAATTGTTTTACACGATTACTTTTTGATTAAAAGATCAGAATGGATCATTCAAATTAGAAATTTCTTGCCTGGAAGATGATCATTTTTTTTTGTTATTTTATGCTAATGCTTTTTATGTAATTGTTTGACAACTTGACTCGTAAGTCGGAAGGCATTAAAACAATTAAAACATGTTTACAATGAGATGTTTTGATTCATCTCTAATTCTCTATCACCTCATTCAGTCACCCTTATGATGTCCCATCTTATCGAACTTCATCTTTAACAACTGAATAATCATGTCTTGTGTATATGCATGTTAGTTAGCACCCGGGAACTATCAGTTTATGCTGTATGCTTACTTAATCTTTTAAAAGTATACCAGTATTGAAAAAAATTCATGTATAGCATTTTTTCCAGTAATTTATACGATACTTTTAGTAGTCTGATGACGTCAATATGCTTGATAATCTAGGATAAAAGAAACTAGGACATTATTGTTGTAAGAAATCTGTGTTATTTAAATAGTTAAGTTGGGACAAACACTAGTTAGCTCATGTTTATTCCTTTCWAGTGTATTTACTAGTCATCAATGCATCAATCACATACTAATATATTCACTGGGCTTTGTTGATTGYCAGAGTTTCAGAAATTGAATCCTCTTAGTTATGTGCCGGTGTTGGTGGATGAGGATATAGTGATTGCTGACTCATTTGCAATTCTTACGGTCAGTATGCAATTTGCATTGTCATACTGTTCATATGAAATAATGAGAATTATAATACTCATTTGAGCATTTTGAAACACTGTTGAGAAGTATTTGGTCTCACTATGCAGTATTTGGAAGAGAAGTATCCTCAACATGCGTTGTTGCCTCAGAATCTTCAGAAACGAGCCCTCAATTACCAGGTGAAGCACATGTATCTTTGTACTATCTTGTTGACTCGGTTGCATATTCTTTGCCATGTGACTCATGTAGTGGTTCTTGTTGATACATACAGTATAATGCAATTGATTTATATCTCCTCAGCATGCACAGTCTTTCTGTTCTGACGTGAAAGCCAAGTTTGTTTGAATGCCATTATTGTTGTTTCTTTTTTATTTGTAAAAATTCCCTGGAGGCCTGGACCATGGAAAACTTTCAAGGATCATCATCATCATAAAGTGATGGAAAACTTTTTTTAAAAGGTTTACAAAGTTATATAATCTTTTGCCACATGGACTGAAACAGAAAAGCTAGTAAAAAATTTAGCTAGGGTATTTCTTGTATGAATTCCATAATATGCTTTGTGATGAAAATTGAGATATGGAAAAGTAGCACTGTGGTATCGTGTAGAGAAAATTCATTATTAATTACCTAATTCTTATTTAACTTTTGATCATTTCTTTCTAGGCTGCGAGTATTGTTGGCTCAAACATACAACCCTTTCAGAATCTAGCCGTAGCGGTTAGTAGCTCTATATTTTTTTTCATTGCTTCACAGTAACTTTGTTTTATTTTGACAATGTTGAGAAGCATGAATGAAAGTATGATACATTTTGTAATTTGTCAATTTGCAGAAATATATTGAAGAAAAACTAGGCTCTGATGAAAAGCTTTCATGGACTCAACATCATATCAAAAAAGGCTTTGGTGGTGAGCATTACTTGTCTCCTTATAGGATGCTAATTGGTTCATATCAACATATCTTGGTATCAAACTATCTATGGGTCTCTTATATTTCCCTTCCTTTAACAGTTCCTCAGGACCACTTAGTCATTTCCAATGTTACGCTTCGTTCCACACCTTGCATATGTTAACTGTATGGTAGTTTAGGAATGTGCATAACACTTATCTCGGACAATAATAGTAATTAATCAATCATCAAAGCCTTAATCCCATAAGTGGAGTTGCCTACATGAACCAAAAGTGACTATTTTGTCTAGTCATCCACAGTTTTTCTTACTGCATCCTCCACAATAAAAAACTTCATTATCACGCAAATCCACTTGCTTCAGATTTTACTTAACTCTTTTTAATCAAGTCATTTTTGGTCTCCATCTAGCACATTTAAGCTCCCACGATCCCAATCTTGCATTCTTCGTATTGGTGCATGTTGCGGTCTTCGTCTCAAATTTACACATTTTCTTTATCATTAAATTCAACATTGTAAAAACCTTTATTGGGCCACAATTGGCAAAGATGATATAGTTATCCATTTTTTCTCTAAAAAATTAGAATTCCTAAGTTATTGTCCATTATGAGATTCTTGTTTTTATATGGTAGACGAGGTTGTGATCACTATGATTGTCACAATACCATTTTTGTGGGCAATGCCGATGGTTGATGGCTATTAAAGGCTTAAAGCTCCATATCTTGGGTGCTTTTAAGAGGATTAGTTCTATTGCCGGTCTATATAACACATGCCTCCGTTCTCCCTCTCTCTTTCTTCCCATAATCCAAATATCCAATAACTCAGCCGTCCTGAAGTCTATCGTCATTCTTCTTCAGCTTCAAGAGCTAAGAAATCCATGGCTGTTCAACATTAAATTTGATTTTTGTTGTAGTCAATACCATGTTATACAACAGGGATATTACTTCTATGACCCCTCTTCTCAGTAAGCCATGTCTAAGAGTGTACAGTGAAGAGTGGATCCAAATTTCCCATCCCTGTGCCGTCTCATAGCATGGTTTTTCTTTTTAAGCACATAACCGTGTCCTTAATAACAGAGGTACTTTAGCTTTGATTTGTCCACTTTGTATGTCATTTTCTTACCAAGTGTCCTAAGAAAAAATGACAAAGTTGATGTATCATACAGCACTTGTGAAAATGGCAAATAATTATGAATGCAAATTGTTACCAATGATTACTGTGAGTTATATGATCTTGGGTTTCTTCCCTTAGGAACCTCAGTTGACTATCCTAATAATCCACTGTGTTGATGCTTAGTTTTTTTTTTTTTTTTTTTTTTTTTTTTTTTTTTTTTTTTTTTTTTTTTCCTTCAGCATTGGAGAAACTATTAGCAGGACATGCTGGCAAATATGCTACTGGGGATGAAGTTGCCTTGGTTTGTCTCTCTTGCTAGTATCTCATGCTGTATTGTTATTTATATTATCAAACATTCAAACAAGAACCAATATTATTGATTGAACGCTTTGCCCCTTGACAAAGAGGGGCAGCAGGGTAGCATAAGCCATTCAGCCAGCTTGTAAACACAAAGGTATAGAATTGTCCAATTTAGGTAATGTAATTCAAACATTTTGATTTAATGCAGGCAGATTTGTTTCTGGCACCCCAAATTGGAGGAGCAACTAAGAGATTCAACATAGATATGGTAGTATTTCCTCTCAAGAATTTCTGCCCCCTTTATATTTCTTTGGTCAACTTCGTATTTGTTTGTCTATCTCATAGCAGTGGTGTGGTTAGGTGTGGCCTTAGCTAGATTTTTAAAAGATTAGCATTTAGGTATTGATATATGTGTTGGGTACTATATCTCTCTTTCTTGGAATGTTTTCAGGCTGAGTTCCCACTGCTGAAGAGGTTGAATGATGCATATTCTGAAGTACCAGCATTTCAGAATGCTGTACCACAAAAGCAACCAGATTCTCCAGATAATGCCAAATCCTAGGTCAGTTGATTGCACTTTATTTCATCGAAATATGCTTGGAAAAAAAGAGCAGTCATATGATGGAACCTTTTCGCAGAGCATCTCAATTGCAAAATCTTTTCTAAGTCAAATTGAATTGTTTTTTTTGTTAATTCTTGAAATTCTGAATAGAAAAATGTTACATAACCTATGTTACTTGGACTCTTCATTTTTCCTCAAGTACTTGTGTAAATTTATGTCCCATGTCCTCGACACTCGGATTTGAGTAGGATACTTAGACACTTCATTTTGGGCCAAAATCATGTAAAATTTTCCCAACCGACTCAAATACTTGGACACATACTCAAGTTGAACATGGGCATCTGAGTATGTGTAACATAGTACATGACTTAATTCTTTTGGTTTGGTGTATGACAGCATTGTTTTCCTTCCCTTTGATTGCTAATTTACGAAGGGTTTAGTTAAGAGTTGATACAATACTTTGAGAGGACAGGCATGCTGAACCTATTTCTCTTGAGGTTAGATTGGTGGATATAGGGGGTGAAATGTTGAGTCTTGTATTTTTGAGCTGACAAAACTGAGTTTAGGGTGAAATGTTGACAGGCACGCCTCTGTGTACATTAACTAAACGAGAGTGGAGCTGAACTCAACGGAACAAAGCTGAAAACTAAAATATTTAGCTTTAGATTAATATTAATCTTGGGATTAATATTTAACTATTTAATCTTGAGACTAATATTTAACTATTATTAATGATAGATCTTAGGATAAATATTTATCTGTTTAACTTATGGTTAATACTCCCTCCGTTTTTTTAGTTGTTCCATTCTAATTTGGCATGGTGTTTAAGAGTTGAATAAGTTAGTAAAGAGTTGAGTAAATTAGGTTAAAGAGTTGAGTAAGTTAGATAAAAGAGTTGAGTAAATTAGGTAAAAGAGTTAAGTTAGTTAGATAAAAAAAATAAATGTGAGGATGAAAATAATTGAGAAAATATAATGAATGTTGAAATTAGCGAAGATTAATTCATTAATGTTAGAGTGAGTTAAAGAATAAATAGCTATTCCCCCAACAGAAATATCAATATTAAATTATCTACTTCGCATTATTATTCTTCTGTACCAAAATATGTGCATCAAATGGAAGTTGCACAGACTTCTAGACATTTTTTGCTAATGACAAATTAGGATCGTGGTTCAGTGAAATGGAGAGGGAATGGGAACAAGCTGGAAACTATGCATAGTTCAGCAAATTTTGCTGGAAACAAATGAGTATAACACTAAGAGAACCATGCGATGGTGCAATCTAGTTTATGTAGGGTGTTGGTTGACTTTTAAATCTCACTTTTTTTTTAACGACGTTGGACAAACTTAGTCACTACTCACTAGCCTAACACTTTCACTACACTATTGTGGGCCTAGTGGCCACATTGTACAGTAACATGTGTATTTGGAACTCAGAAGTATCAGCCATCCCGTTACCTATTAGAGTTGGTTTACATCAGTTCTTATGACTAATTTTAAAACAGATGTTCTTACGCAGGGGCAACTCATATTCTATTGTGCCTCCTTTCTATTTGCTACTCCCAATTGAATTACTCCCTCCTTTTCTTTTTAATCAAGACACTTTCTATTTTAGGAAGTTCATAATTAGTTGTGACAATTTCTTTTTGGTGTATAGTTTTTGCTATCTCTCTCCAATCATATGAGTCTTATTTACTTTTTTCTCTCTACCTATCTCCTTCCAAAATATTGTGTTGGAGTCCATAAATAAATACAACTGAAAAAATGGAGGAAGTATTATGCATTACCAATAATTCCTTTTCCCCATTTTAGATTGTTGCACGATTTACCCTTTTTTTTATTATTATATTTATTCAATGCTTAAATTTGGGTTCCTATGTCCAAGTGTCGATTCAGCTATATTGGGAAACCATTTCCTTTATTTTGGGCCATAATGAAGTGTCCAAGTGTCTCCGTGTCCGAGTGTTGAGGATCCGACATACTTGAGATGAAATGAAGAGTCTAAGTAACATAGATTCCGGTGTTAGGGGTTGTTAGTGATTAACAATCTCCTTCGTGTCCCTCTCCAATTCCAAAAGCCACAATATTTGTTTCTTTTCTTCAATTTTATCTAAGGTAAAGGTTCATTATGTTGATCAGAGTGAAAGTCATCTCTAATGAATCAATGATAGTAGGACAAGGGTAATTTTTGGTAGTTCATAATAAGCTAGTCACTTAGAATTTGTAGAAGTTTCTAGAGTTTCTTAGGTTGAAGTATCTATAAATATAGCCAAGGAAAGAGTAGTCATGAAGATTTTTTATGGAGTGAGAATTTACTATGTATTGTAAATTAGTCTACGAGTTGACATCTACTCGAATGTTGCACTATTTCATTTGCAATACTACTTCCATATCACTGCCTTTCCTATTTTGCTAGCGGTTAACTCATTTTGCCCAATTAAAGTTTACATCTTTATCATGTAAGTGTCCTTAACCAAATGGGCTTTATATAAAAATACCTTAGAAGATCAAGCCAACGAATATCGAGCAGTGGTAGAGGAAAAGGCTATGTCAACAATTCAATTATGTTTAGCCAAGGTCTCACAATAAGTCATATACGAGGAAAGTGCTTCATGGCTATGGTTGAAGTTGATGGTTGATTACATGATTAAAAGCTTGAAGTTAGAGTCTATTTACATGACTAGAAAACCTTACCAATAGACTCGTCTTAAGGAGTGGCTTTGCACAATTCGTATGGTTAGTCTTTTGAGGATGGTGTTTTTCTGCTTGATTCGTTACTCCTATTTCTTAATCCCAGCTCTCTCAGCTATATATTTTCTACCTGTGTCTTTGACTATTCTAGTATGGTTCACTAGATCTATATACCATACATCTCTTTCCCGGATTGTTCTCATCCTTCTTCCCCGAATAAACTGTCACTAATAGTATGTCAGCCCCTCATAATCATCAATATGGTAAAAATAAAAGATCCTTCAGAATAGTTGGATCCTCTTCTTTAAACTCTATAGTCACTTGTATTAAGCAGTGTCATGTTATATAATTTAATGAATAAATAATTTCTATATGAAAGAGGTGACTGACTTTTACGGGAAAATTCAAAATAATATTATATTTGATGATTAGATCCTAATTGTATAAATAAATCATGTTTAATTCAACTATCTCATTGAAGAGTATCTGTTTTTTTGGTTTTTTTTAAATTTTTTTATAAAAAATTTTCTTCATGTTAGGTCTTATATGCAAAGACTGGTATCGCCCTTCTGCTGACATGAGTGATATGTTGATCATTGATATGTGGAGTCTGGACACTGGAGTATCAGCGTCTTGTACAACATAAGAGATATCCATTAGCACATGCCAATGATCCTTGAGTTCTTGATTGTTCAGTTTTCATCATGTATAGGTGTAAGCATACTTGAGTAGCACATAATAAGATGGGCTTTTACAGCCCTCATCATTGTTGAACGATGGTTTGTACAGTATATTTCCCTTGTCGCTACTGCTTAAACTTTACTGAATGTCATGGAGGCCATGTCTTGGTTTAGTGGACTGAGACTCAGAGTTGTAGATTGTGTGATGCTTTTAGGTCACAAGTTCGACTCCCCGTTGGCAATAGGGGTTTTCGGAAATCGGAATAGAGACAGTTCTATTTCTATCCCCCACTCACTAGAATTTAGGCTTTAACTGCTTTGTTGTTGGAAATCAGAAATTGTACATTAAAAACATAATGTGTTCTAACAGAAGCAAGAAAAACGTAATAGAACTCAAATAAACCTATCAAGAAGAAAAAAAATCCATTTCAAATGCATTACAATATGTCAATCCAAAGGCTATAATGATTAGAAATCTTCTTAGCAGAACTGTAAGAATTATGCTCTTGATATCATATTTGAGTTGCATCACAGGGATCTTCTTGTTCTGAAGCCTGTTGTTTCTAGCCTCCAAACCCGATAAGCATACGCACAGATTGTCAGCACAGTAAACTTGTTAAACAAATTTTGAAACATTTTCATCTAGTAACCCAAGAGCACAAGGAATCAATTTCTGCAGTTCTGGATGAACGAACACAAACTTCACTTAATTCCAGGCTAATTCCGGCCTGCAGAAATTGATTCCAGGCAGATTCTTGACAACATTAAGATAAGCTTGGCTTTAACTTCGCTGAACTAACCAAAATAAGTGATGTTTGGTCTTTTGAATGAGAGCACATATGATGCAACTAGGTTTATGAAGCTATGCTAGAGAGTTATTGACAGAGTATCTGTCTTGAGTCTCCCAAGCAGCCAGCGAACGAAGCTAATGCATGGGAGTATTTAAACCATTCCAAACCCTTGTTTGCCATCAGAGTATGCGACATTAAAGAAAGAGCCGCTAACCCAACGTCCCAACCATTTATAGCCAGTTTAGCCACTGCTGACAGTGTGTTGTCTCGAGTGATCAATCCAAACCATTTCATTTTTGGCATGTCAATTCTTCCGTCACCTGTTCTTTGTTTACTCTGAATTAGAAATTTTAGATCAAAGATGTCATTCAATCCATCTATCTATTCTTATTGGAATCTATTCTTGATCCTTGTTTGATTGCCAGTCCAAATCCATCTTATTGTAATCCATTATTGCATTGCTTTACAAATGTATAGAAATTCCAATTATGTATAACAGAGAGTTGTCAAAGATGATACAAAGATGTGATATCATGTTAAACTCTTTGTAATTGACTAGTTGTCAACTTCTTCTAGCCTAGAATATTCCATATGGTTAATTTTTTGAGTGAGGAATATACCCTAAGATGGAAACATATTGCGTGGACCAAAACCATTGTAATGGCTGTTGTGACAAACAATTTGGGATGGAAACATATTTATGTTCAATGCCTTTGCAATGCAAGACTATCCATTCCTTTGACAATTGACATGCATCATGGGTTGAATTGAATAAATTGTCATTTGTAACCCCGCGTCACTTAGGTATGTTACAAAAAAAACAATTGTAACGGGCGAAGATTATGCCTTGTTACAATCAATAGGTTCAAAAATCGAGAAAATAAAAGGTCCAATTGTAATGTAATTTCAAAACGATTGTGTTAGTAGTGTCGTGGCAATATTTTGTCATTATCGAAAAAAACTCAATGAAAAAGTAAACTTAAAAGCAATTACTACAATTGATAATATGTTGTATTATAGGGTTTTAGAAGGTAGGTATTCAACACACAATAATGTTTTCCTCATGTACTTAACTAATGAAAATCATACATGACTAGATAAAACATTCATAAGCGATCTATTCTTCGCTTAACCCCCCAAAATATTTGAAAACTATTTAGGGGAAGGGGGTGACATGGTGTTTATTTATAATAGTCATTATTAGCACCTTACACTCAAGTACACAATTAAGCAAAGCAGACACACATTATGCTTAACCACATTTTAATTATGCGAATTCGACGTCGTAATTGATATCCATGGAAGAGATCTATGAAAATCACTGCAACACTTGGTGCAACCAGCAGTGGAAGTGGTGAATTCCTTTCTCAATTGGCATCACATATCTCCCTGTGCTGTATGATGGAGTCTCTAACCCCCTTTGGACACTTTCACATAACACCTTATCTTCACTCTGCAATTTCACACCACAAAAAAAGATGTTAGGAATTAATATAATGGTTTGCTTTATTTTTCAATTTCTTGAATGTTATGTATATGTGATCTAACATATAGTCTTGTTAATCACAACATCATCCTCTTTGATTAAGGTGTACAATTTGATTGGAACATACCTGTACGTTATCGTTGATTGCGATACCTTTCTCTATGTAGTCCTTGTCCTCCTGCAACATTTAACAACAATACATGTAAAATTACTCGAATCCATATATACAGTATGTATGTATTGTGTAACAACAATAATGTACACAACAATGTATTGTGTATTATTATTCGAGTTTATAGAACAATGTATCAATGCTACGTTATTCAAATTTGTTTTGATCCTTCATTTAACATTTGTAACAGAGGCTAAATTAAAATTTAAATTAACAAATATTATAGATATTAACACGATCAATCGATACATGATTTTAAAATACATTTTTAAATAGATGTAATAATTATTCGAGTTACACCACCCCTAATGTCCTATGATATACTCCGTAGCAGAGAAAAGAATAATGTGACAATGTGTTAGAAACTCACCAACTTAGAGTCTTCAATATAATAGTCAACAACAAGCTTGCATTTCCTTAGTCCCAATGGTTGAACATGCATTGTGGTCATCCAAGGGCCATACCTAAAATAAATATCATCACATATGTGGTCAATATATTTTTGACAAATAGTGCATATAATATGACTCCAATCATCAAATCAATTTTTTTTTTAAAAAAATGACTCTACTAATACATGAAAAGGTAATTACTTAAATTTTAAATAATTTAATAAATATTTTATACTAATTATAAGTACCTTTCWATAGCAAAGTTGGGATAAGCAAAGGCATAGAATGCTTGATTTCCAAGTCTATCGATCCCATCAGTCTTGTTTTTGTTACCTCCAACCCTTTGAATCACAACATTCTCAATCATCTGCGCGAAATTATATCAATCATATATTAGCGAAAAAATATATAGTRCGAAATTTRTACGAATTTGATCATAGATGAAAGTTGARATGTRCGTTAMTCGTTTCATTAGAGCTTACTTGAGTGTCGTATGTGTCAAAGTCGAGTTCAGTTGCGTAGTATTTGTGTGCATAAGGGACATGGTATGAGCTATCCAGATAGTTGTCACAGAAAACCTGCAAGCCGATTCAACAAAATAGGAGCGCATATGATATTAGCGAGCTGAGATCAAATCTCGTCTATAAATACTAAACGTGGACCCCGAGTGCCGGACTAGTAATTAAAAGTTAATATACCTTCCAATTGCACTCCATGGGGAATTCACTCCTATGGATGAATTGGAGGGAGGGATCAAAGGCATGGGCCTTGACATCTTCAGCAGATTTGCCAAGCCATTCAGTGCCAACATCAGTTTCAGGGAGAGTTTTGTCCAAGCTGATCAAAACGAATGGTCCCCATACTGCAACCTTTAGGGCCACTAGCCCAAGTTCCTATGCGCCACAATTCATTATAATTATAATCAATATTTTAGWTTTTTTTTCATGACAAATATTAAATATAAAATTATAAAAATAAATAATGCTGATTAAATTATTGTCACATACCTTAGCATCAAAAGTTTGAGTTTCAGCTTGGGTTGCTTTTGTGAGATCTCCATTCATGCCAAAAACCCATCCCTATATGAATAAAATAGACATCACAAATCAGCAAAATAAGTTGAACGAAAATTATTATATATAAATAATTAAATAGCAAATARTCCCTTCGTATRAAAATAAACGCAARGATTTGACATAAAGTAAAGAGAAAAAGTGTCAAAARGTTACAATTATTTTGATACGGAGGGAGTATAAGTTTATGATGATATTGGGCAAGTTATGGACATAAAAGTGCGTTAGATTGAAAAATTGTGTAAAATAACTAGTTGGTATTTACAAATCACTGATATTATCATATACTTGGCCAAAATATGTGGTAAAAAATTGTGATTTTGACATTGAAAATGAAATGGTGAAATTATATGGTGAGAAAGAAGTAGTGCAAAAAAAAGGAGGGAGTAAAGACTGACATGGTAAGGGCACACAAAGCAGGACTTTTTGCCACTTCCACAAGCGAGAATCGAAGCACGATGAGTACAAACGTTGTGAAATGCATGCACTTTCCCTTCGCCATCTCGGCACACCAAAAACTCTACATTTCCTAACCTGTTTTATTTATGTATTTTTAAAATTGTTAGCAAAAAAAAATAATACTAATTAATCAAATTAACAAGTATGAGTTAATTGATTAGAAATTATGTAATTAAACTTTGAAAAGTATGATTAATGAGTAGAGATTAAGTTATGTGACGAACCGGCCAGTGAAGTATTGGTTTTTCTCCTTGATTTGATCACTGTATCCTGCAAATACATTACCATTAATTAATTAATAAATATAATTATTTAAAGGCAAAAGCTAGCGAGCGTCCCATGACGTTAGATAAAGAACTAAAAGTGAAAATATTAAATGAACATAAACATTAATTACACTGATTGACTTGTCATTTTGACATACATTCCAAAATTTATACCGCTTTAAGAAATGTAGTTAGTTGTTAACTAATGCCCCGGAGCGCTCGTTAGTAATATCATTAATTAATTATCATTCTACAAATATATTCTAGACTTATTAATTAACACTATTTTCTAAGATAATTCACAATTCTGCTCCATAATTTATGTAAAGATACGTGAAAGACATGATTTTGCCTATATTATCCACCATTTTCTAATTGTAATAATGTTWTGGACAACTAGACAAGATCTATTTGTTCTAATCCACTCAACTTAATTATTATTGAATGTTACTTCTAATGTTAAAACAACTATGAGATTATTCTTAATTTAAAATTCTTGGATATGTATGTGATTCACCCAAGTTTTATAATTTATTCAGATTTCAGATAATCCTTAATTTCTTGCATGAGTGATGACTGCAACAACAGTTTTATTTTTGTTTAATATATCCTCACTTAACTTTTCTCAGGAACAAACAAATTGATGATGTATAAGGGTATAACTATTTTTTCTGTTTTCAATAGATTGCCATACAACAATTATTTTAATATATAATTATGTTTAAAAAAATTATCTATGAAAATGACTTATTTTGGGCAAATTATTTAGGGAGACAGGTCTTTTCAAAGTAAAAATGGTACAATGTTAATTTCAAGCAAAAAAGGTTTTCTTTTTTTTTTTGAAAGGTTGTAAAAAAAATAAAAAAATATTTAAACTTAGAATAATTGGCAAAGTTATTAATTAAGCTGATACTTCCT
>SNQN01007428.1:11767-25196 GCA_008642245.1 Bassia scoparia | reverse complement strand
TTTTGTTGATGCCGAAATGGCCGGCTAGGCCCCCACCATGGGCTTCTCTAACCAGTAGCTCTCTAATGGAGCAATTTGGGATGCATAATAGTTTTTCTTTGAATAAATATCCATTCTGCATCACAAACTTGCCCAGAACTCCCCTTTTGCATTGTTCAATTATGGGTGCAAAGTCGATATCGTTTGTATAATATTCTTTTATCAACTCAAAGCCTAATAATCGACAATTTAAGATGCCCAATAATGCATACCTTCGCGACAATGCTTCCGCTACTACATTGCTTTTGCCCTCCTTGTATTTTGATGAAAAGTTGAACGATTGAAGGAATTCCACCCACTTCGCATGCCGTGTGTTTAACTTCTGTTTCCCATGGATATGTTTCAAGGATTCATGATCCGAATATAGTGCAAAGTGGTTAGGTCGCAAATAATGACTCCAATGGTCCAAAGCCCTTACGATCGCATAAAATTCCTTGTCGTAAGTAGAGTAGTTCAATCGCGAGCCTCCTAATTTCTCACTGAAATACGCGAATGGCCTCTTGTTTTGTAGCAGTACAGCTCCAATTCCCACGCCGCTGGCGTCGGTTTCTACTTCGAAAGGTGTTGCAAAATATGGTAGAGCTAAAATTGGGGCCTCACAGAGTTTCTGTTTAATTGTCTCAAAAGCTTTTTGAGCTTCCTTRGTCCATATAAACTTGCCTTTATCCTTCTTAAGACACTCAGTCATAGGTGCTATAATACTTGAGAAATTATGGACAAACCTTCTGTAAAAGGAGGCCAAACCATGAAAAGACCGTACCTCTGTAATGTTGCTTGGTGTTGGCCACTCTTTGATAGTTTCTACCTTCGAAGGGTCGACTGACACTCCATCTCTTGAAARAATATATCCTAGGTAAGTGACGCTTGGCTCGAGAAAATAACACTTCTCCATCTTCCCATATAGCTTCTGTTGTCGTAACACTTCAAACACCTTCCGTAGGTGTCCTATGTGATCCTCTAGSCTTCGACTATAGATGAGAATGTCGTCGAGATACACCACTACGAATTTTCCCAAGAAAGGCTTTAGTACCTCATTCATTAGTCGCATAAAAGTGCTTGGTGCGTTAGTAAGCCCAAAGGGCATCACAAGCCATTCATACAACCCAACCTTCGTTTTAAATGATGTCTTCCACTCATCTCCTTCCCTCATTCTAACCTGGTGGTATCCACTTCGTAGGTCAAGCTTCGAGAAATATTGGGAGCCATGCAACTCGTCTAAGAGGTCATCAAGTCGAGGTATAGGGAACCTGTACTTGATGGTAATGTTATTAACTGCTCTGCTATCAATACACATGCGCCATCCNAACCCCTCTTTCTCCCCTTTCATAACGATTTTAAGCTCTCAGAATGAAGTTTGGGCATGAATGTTACCCTTATATCACGTCATGAATGCATAGGAGATGCTTTCCCAAGTATCCATTTCTTTCTCAGGAAGTGAGAAGAACCATTTCTGGCATATTCGTTCCAAACAGAGGGGGAAGACCATTTGAAAAAGGATAAGGTCGATTTCTTTGAGTGACATGGTGGTCTTAAATCCCTTGAGATGGAATCAGGGATCATTGATTGCCTTGAACTTGGATATGTCTTCGGTTGAAAATTTCTTTGGTACTTTGGAATAAAGGCTGGGATCAAGTGTAGGTGCGTCCTAGTGAAATGTGGTGTCAAAAGAGTTCTGGATCACCTTATCATCTAGCTTATCCAAGGAAGAGCTCGAGGTTCGTTACATGTCATTGATTTTAGTTTGAAGTGCTTCGATGGAGCCGGCTAGCTCTTGAACTTGGTCGGAAAGTATTTGGACCTATTCTTTAACAAAGGACATTTTGTGGTGTTAAGGTGAWGGGCCTAGTTGTGGTASAAGTTGGGCAAGGTTGGGTTTGGAAGAATGGTTTTGACTTGGAAGGATGGGCTGGACTTAGAAGGATGTATTGGGCGTGGGAGGATGGACTYGGCTTAGAAGGATGGARCGGGCTCAAARAGAGAATTCTTAGGGCCGAGCAAGGGCTATGTTGACAACTTCACCTTGTTTAAGAAAGAATTAGACCCATAGTGAACTTACTTGGTCCTTAGAGAATGTAGATGCAAATGCATATCCTAATTTCATGGTCATCTTTCCTAGTTTGCATTTATAATGAATGCAAGGTGCCCTTCCTTTATTTTCGAAAATAATTTTTTTTGTTTTATTTTTTTGTTTTGATTTTTTTTTTTGTTTTATTTTATTTAAGGGGCACAGATTGACATGAGAATATATGATATGCACATGTGATGTTGACAAAACAATGACCATGGACCATATGAAAGTGACTGTGAATGTGGGTCAAGAACGATGACTAAGGCCCATACAATGTACACATATACAACATGACTACAAAGCAAGCTAAGGTTCATATCTTGGAAAGCGGTGAGGTAGTGGAAAAATCCTTGAAGAATCAAATCCATTGTTGGGAAGAACCTTGAGAAGGGTGGAATTTCTCCTCCTCAAACCCCTCAACCAACTAATGGCATTAGGAGGTAACCCTCAACCCTCTTTTTATAGTATGCATGTTTAATGATGTTATGTCCTGTGAAAATTGTGGTTCCTATGATCATGATGCATATAGTTGTTGTATGTTTAATGACTCTTTCATAGATGGGAATTATGATGCTATGAATTATGGTTCTGGCAATGAGCAATGTAATGCTATGAGTGGTTATGGAATGAGGCCTAATAATGAATTWATGCAAAACTCTAGTGGAATGGGAGGTGTCCTTAATAACTATTATGGCTCTCAAGCTAGTTGATTTAGTCACTATAACCAAGGAAACCTGTAGGCCTGTGCGCTTATCGGGCCATGTCCTACGTCAATTTTTAATTGTGGGCTTGAGCCACTAATCCCGCACGTGAGAGCGTTGGGGGAGTGTTGTCGAGTTGGGAATCGCCACCGTGCCTATACAGGTTAATCACAAATGCCAAAAACATTGGTGCCAATTTAATGGTCCCATTGTCTGATCCAGTAACAAAGTCGTGGGTTCGAGGACATTGTACAAAATAAATTTTTAACCCAATCCGCCTGTATGTAGCAGCTTCTACATGGTCTCATTGTAATTTCATTCGATCAAATTCAATGGAAACACAACAACTTAGCAATTTTATCCTTAGGAAGCCCTTTAGCCTTAGAAAACTATTATAAGCGTGAGTTTTTATCATGCACAAATCACTACCTAGCCTAATTGTTGCGACCACTTCAAATTAATAAAATTAATATGGTACTTAAGATCTGTTCGTCCACAATTAATCTGAATTTAATGTGATTCAAACAATTTTCAGTGTTCTTTAAGCTAACAAAAGCGTCATGTGCATAAGAATCAACAATAATAATATACAAGAATTGAAAACTCTAATATTTAAAAATCAACTTACCTTGTATTGCTATCAATACAAAAGAAAACAAAGGTTAGTGTACCAAAAACTTTGCTTCCAATTGAATCGCTTATCGCAACGAATTTACGTGAATGAAATTCAAAATCAAAAATATTATATTAATCAAAATTAATAATGAAAAGAAAGAGAAAGTTAGATTGAATAGCCTCAGAATTTGTACCTAGATTCGCAAAAAAACGACTCCGGAAGTTGCTACGGATTCGAGAACATTGGATTTTGTAAATGATTTGTATTTTTGTGATTTATTTATGTGAGAAAGATAGTTTTGAGAGCTTTGAATTGTCTTAAGCACAAGAGAATTCTTTTTTTGAATATTGATTTTCGTGGATGTTCGATTAAGCACCGAGAGCATGTATTTATAAGCGTTTTGGAATAAGATAAACATTACTAGAATTAAGAATACGGAATAGCAACCGTATATACGGTCACTTCATCCTTATATACGATTGTCCTAACCATATATACGGACCTTGTTGACGTGGCATGCCACGTCAACGATCCGTGTGCTCAATTCTCTTATATCTATCTTTCGTTCACGAATTCTTATCCATATTTTTGCATCTAATTTGCTAATCGAATTAACCTTTATCCACTTTTGGATTAACTTGGTGGACAAGATTAATTTTCTAGAATATTGCGGATCATTCCCGAATTATCTGTTTTATCTAAGAATTTCTGAATTTATTTATTTTTGAAAATCATTTTATAAAACTTGTAAAAATCATCGAAAATCATAGAAAAATCAAAAAATAATCTAAAAATACTGATGAACTAAGAAAAAAAGTAGAACAAAATTCAAATAAAGAAAAACATATAGAAAATATTCTAAAAAATCCTAAAAATAAAGAAAAAGCCTAATAATAGAAAATAATAAAAATAAATACTCCGCCTATTATTAGGCTCCCACCATATGATTTTAAACTCAAATTTAATTCAATTCGTGCAAGTGGGTGTGGTTTATGGATTTTGTTGCAACGTTCGAAGTCAAATCTATTTCGAAATTTCGAACTTCTCCTCATCAACTATTCTATTTGGGGAGACACTTTTGGGTGTATACACGTCCGCTCCGGGCCTTGGTGCACCTGTAGTTTACTTTTTGGAAGGTTGAATTTAGATGGCATTCTTGTAATTCTAGAAATGCTTGTAATCTTAATAATGGCATTCTTGAATATTTTGAAGCTATGTCTTAGGGGGTGTCAATAGATTTTAGGCAGAAACAACAGAGCTTTTAGTTTTCTTAGAAATTAATTTGCATTTTTGCAATTCATATTTTATTAAATTCCTTTAGTCTTTCAACCTTAATTAATTTAGAGAAAGGAAACCATCTATTATGCTTGTTTTCAAGAACATCAAACATAGTGTAACTTCTTTATTTTTTCATCACATTCTAGCAATTATCCCTTCTGTTGCACTTTGTTTTCATTTTTCGTCCAAATATACTAATTAAGTTTCCTATAGCATTTTCCATTTCATGCATTATATATGTGGTTTACTTGTTTTGTTGATTATTTTCTATTTGTATTCTAGTTAGGGAACCTAATAAAATGCAAATCAATGCCAACTTGTGATTTTGCATGCTCAATCCTTGATTAATTCCTCCACATTGTGATTTCCCAAGCTTTCTTCATTCATGGATTTTGTCCACCTTTTATTAGATTTGTGGAGACTGTTCAATTCAAACTTCACCAAGGGATAAGGAAGTGGTTTGGATTCCTAACCCCCTATCTATTTTGACATAAATAGTAAAAGTTAGGAAGGATTCCAACTTGAGCTAGGTTGTGGATGATTGAAAATGACATGGAGAGAGATGATGAACTGGTAGTTTAAAGAACCTACTAAAACTAGCACCATTACGGTCGTCCGCGAGGGCTCTGATGGGGCTCGCGTCTGACGGCAAGACACCAAGATCCACGACCCGCAACCTTTCATTGATTAAGCTATTCATTTGATGTGTATTTTGTGAATGATTAGGCTGGACTAGTGTTCCATAGGTATTTAAGTGATTTGAACTTCAAAGTTTTATTCGGGGTTCTTTAGTTTCCGTGTTACTTTCAAAATCCTCTTACAATTTTTTGTTTCATCCCCAATCATTGATCATAATATCTCAAGCAAGCTTTTAAATTTCTTGTTGGTTTGACCTCGATCTTAACATTCATGATCAGTGTTTTGTTTCTATTTATAATTATGATTGGCATTGATTACTCTTTTTGGGTATTTAAACGACCCTTTGGGAGCCAGTCAATTGCTGTCGTTGTATGCATGGAAGACATTGGCAACGTTTGAGATTGCATTTATTTGTTTTTATTTTTTTAACTAAAATTTAAAACCCAAAAGGAGGTTTCATATTTCACTTGAGTACTTTTTATACTATTGCACTCTAGCTACTTTTTTGGATTGTTCATCAAGAAAGAGTGACGAAGATTGAATTTCGCGGCAAAGATTTAAAGACTTCGGTACTCTGCGGGCTTATTGCAATCATTAAAGCTTATTAACTTGCGCCCTAATTTGGAAAAAGGCAACCCTGTTTGGGATAAGACCACCCATTCAATTGAAAAGATCAAGGTCATTCTACGGAGTAAAAAAGTGAGAACCCACAACACTTGAGACTTCGGTATAAATTTTGTGGATACCATCAAAGTGGTGTGGTGATCAAGAGTATCTTTCGCCCTAAGTTATTTAAAAATCTCTTATTTGTGGGGAAAGCATATTGAAATATCTTGAATAATTAGTTAAGCATATTCATTGATAAATAGGAAGGAGACACAAGTGGGGTTTTCAAAGTTCTACTCAAACCAAAGAAAAAATCATGGAAATTCGAGCAAAATAACAAGGTTTCAATCAAAGGGATGATGAGACATTACATGAGGCTTAGGAGAGATTTAAGGAATACCAAAGGGAGTTCCCAAATCATGGTATCCCTCAGTGGAATCTCTACCAAACATTCTACATGGGTCTCAATACTGCATAAAAAACAAGCTTAGATGCCGGAGCCGGTGGGCCAATCATGAGTAGGAGCGAAGATGAGACAGAGGATATAATCGAGSATGTKATTGATAATTATACTACATGGKAATTAGGTGAGAGGGCGTCTACAAAGCAAGCTAAGGTGAATGTCTTGGAAAGCGGTGAGGTAGTGGAAAAACTCCTTGAAGGAATCAAATCCATTGTTGAGAAGAGCCTTGAGAAGTGTGAAATCTCCCCTTCTCAAGCCCCTCAACCCACTAATGGCATGGGAGGTAACCCTCAACCCTCTTTTTGTAGTATGTTTAATGATATTATGTCTTGTGAAAATTGTGGTTCCTATGATCATAATGCATATAGTTGTTGTATGGTTAATGACTCTTTCATTGATGCGAATTATGATGCTATAAATTATGGTTTTAGCAATGAYCAATGTAATGCTATGAGTGGTTATGGAATGAGGCCTAAAAATTAATTTATACAAAACTTTAATGGAATGGGAGGTGTCCTAAATAACTATTATGGCTCTTAAGCTACMAGATTTAGTCACTATAACCAAGGCAACCTGTAGGCGTGTGCCCTTATTGGGCCATGAKCTYCGTCGATTTTGAGTTGTAAGCTTGAGCCATTGATCCCGCATGTGAGTGCYTTGGGGGAGTATTATCGAGTGYGGAATCGCCACCGTACCTATACATGTTAATCACTYACGCCCGAAACATTGGTGACAAGTTAATGGCCCCACTGTTTGATCCAGTAACCAGTTCGTGGGTTCGGMGACATGGTACAGAATGAATCTTTGACCCRATCAGCCCGCATGTAGCAGCCATTTGATCACATTCATTGGATACTCAACAACATAGCAATTTTATCCTTAGGAAAAGCTCTAGCCTTAGAAAACAATTACAAGAGTGAGTTTCTATCATGCACAAATAACTACCTAGCCTAATTGTTGTTGTGACCACTTCAAATTAATAAAATTAATATGGCCCTTAAGATTTGTTCGTCCATAATTAATTTGAATTTAATGTGATTCAAACAATTTCCTGCCTTGTTTAAGCAATCAAAAGCGTCATGTGCATAAGAATCAATAATAATAATATACAAGAATTGACGACTCAAATATATTGATTCAACTTACCTTGTATCGCTATCAACAAAAAAGAAAACAAASGTTAGTGTATCAAAAGCTTTGCTTCCTATTGAATCTCTTATCACAACAAAGTAAATCGTTAGCATTGACAATTACACTTAAAACGATTGCGACAAGTCGAAAAACAAATGAAAACGAATGAATTTACTTGATTAAAACCAAAATCAAAACAAAACTAAATGTAGTATATTAATCAAAATTAATAATAAAAGAAGAAAGAGAGTTAGATTGAATAGCCTCAGAATTTGTACCTAGATTCGTAATGAAACTACTCCGAAAGTTGCGACGGATTTGAGAATATGGATGTTGTGAGTGATTTTTGTGTGAGAGAGATTTTGGAGAGCTTTGTATTGCACGAATTCCGAATGATTTTCGTTGGTGTTCGATTATACATCGAGAGCATGTATTCATAGGCGTTTTTGAGGAAGATAGATATGGGTTGAATTCGTATATATGGTTATTCCAACCGTATATACTGTGTTAGTTGACGTGGCTTCCACGTTAACTAATCGTATATTTGATTTCTTCCTATATCTATCTTCGTTCGGGTATTATTATCCGTATTCTTCTGAATCTAATCTACGATCTGGGAATATCCTTTATCAAATTTTGGATTGCTTGGAGCTCAAGGTTAATCTTCTAGAATATTATGGATTACTCCCGAGAATTTTCTTGATTTCTTTTAGAATTTTTGAATTTATTTATTTCCGAAAATCATTTAAATAAAATTTGTAAAAATCATAGAAACTCAAAGACAAATCAAAAAAATAATCTAAAAATACAGGCGAACGAACACTGTAAAATGAGAAAAACAAAATGAAAAGTGGAAATCTTATAAATAACCTATGGAAGATATTCTTAAAATTCCTTAAAATAAAGGAAAAWTCCTAAAAARAGAAAATAATTAACATAAATAAATACTTTCTGCCTATTAATGGACCCTCGGTGTATGATTTCAAACTCAACTTTAATTRGACTTGTGCAAATGGGTGTGGTTTGCGGATTTTATTACAACTTTCGGAATCAATTCTATTTCGAAATGTCYTACTTTTCCTCATCGGGTATTCAATTTGGCGAGACACTTTTGGGTGTCTACAGAAGCCCCCACTTTGGCTAAGTCTGGAGAGAAGCTTGTTCTCGTAAGAGTGTAAGACYAAAGTCAAAGTATTRGATTCAGGACGGAGGATAGCTCAAGACGTTCTGCGATCTTGAGTTACCCTTTTCCGCTGGTAACTTCAAAACAAWTGTTAGTTTTACCTGTTACCATGCCCCATGCGGTTGTATTCCCTTGGAAGCGCTTCAATCCTTAGGCGATTTTTCTCCTTACGACTAGCCTTGGCTTTTAAGGAGAAGAGATGTTGTTGATGCATGGATGTGTTTTGTAGGCATGTGCCCTCTTCGGGCCTACGTCCTATGTCYATTTRGTTCGTGGGCTTGAACKACAGATCCTGCACGTGAGTGCGTTGGGGTAGTGTTGTCGAGTGGGGGATCACCACTGTGCCTATACATGTTAATCACGGATGCCCGAAACATTAGTGCCAACTCAATGGCCCCATTGTTTAATCTAGTAGCCAGTTCGTGGGGGACATTGTACAGAAAGAATCATTGACCCAATCCACCGGCATGTCGCAGCCTCTACTCAGTCTCATTGTAATTAATTTTCAATTCGATCAAAGTCATTGAATACACAACAACTTAACAATTTTATCCTAGGAAACGTCTAGCCTTAGCAATCTATTAAAAGAGTGAGATTTCATTATGCAAATAAATACTTACCCCTACCCTAATTGATGTGATCACTTCAAAATAATCTAATTAAATGCTTAAAATCCGTTTGTTCCATAATTAACTGAATTTAATCTGTTTCAACAATTTCCGGTCTTGTTAAGCAATCAAAATGTGTCTCATGCATAAACAATGTCAAAATACATGCGAGATGATGATTACTATGCAATATAGAAAACGTCGATAATATACAAATCAAACCTTACCTGCTTCGCTATCAATCACAAGAGAGAACAAAGGAGTGGTATCAAAACTTTGCTTTCGACTTGAATCAGCTGATCACAACAAAAGAGATTGTAGCATTGACAATTATGATTAAAACAATTGCGATAAAGCGAAATCAATTGAACCAATGAATTTACATGATTTGAAATTCAAAAAGCAAAAAGTATGATATTAATCAAAATAATAATATAAGAAAGAAAAAATTTTGTATTGAATAGCCTCAGAATTTGTATACCTATCTTCCCAAAGAAACGACTCCCAAAGTTCGACAAACTTGGGAACTCCAATGTTGGGATGATTTGTGTTTTGGTGCCTTGATTAGTTTGTGTGAGAGTATATTGATGAGCTTTTGAATTGCACTCATATAATGTTTTCGTTATTGAAGATATTTTTGTTTTTCCTCAAATAAGCACCGAGAGGCATGTGTTTATAGGCGTTTTGGGGAAGGATACAATAAACAAAGACTAATTCTATCTATCTTTTTTCTGATATCTTTGGGAATTTTTTTTTCATCTATATCTTTTTGATCTTTCTGTTATCCAAATAACCTTTCATATTTGGATAAACTTGTTGCGACAAGCATTAATCTCTCTAGAAGATTCTGAGATTCATCTCCGAATTATCTGGATTTATCTTACGAATGTTCTGATTCATTTAATTATTCGAAATTCGGTTTTTATAAAGAACATGATAAAATCATATGAAATCAAAGAAAATCAGAAAACTAATCTAAAAAATACTTGTGCCAACTTCAGAATAAAAATGATGGGTAAGAAGAAAATTAAGAATCTGTGGTTGAATCAGAAATAATACCTACAAAATAACTATATTCTTAAAAATACTCCTTTAAAATTAAAGAAAATAAGCCTTCATAATATGAAAAATCATTAAATAATTAAAAATAAATACCTTGTACGCACTATTATTGTGCTCTTGGCGTATATGATTCAAATTCAACTTTAATTCAGACTTGTGCAAATGGATGGTGTTTTTTGCATACTTCTTGGAATCTATATATCTATTTATGAATATATCTTACTTTTTCCACTCAGTCGCTATTTCATAATTGGGAGACTAATATATTTTTTATGTGTCTATCATTTGATTCAATCTCTTCTAGTAACCTATAATCCTTCAGATGCACTGCCTCTGTAATGCATAAACCTTCGAGAGGGCATGGATGGTATGTGAATTCCTTTCGGGTAAGCATAACCTCCAGATTTCCCTTTAGCAAGCAAAAGGCTCTGGTATAGAAATGATTGTTATGGGTGAATCTCTTTTTTGTAACTTAAGAAATCTGCGATAGAATTTACTTTATAAATATATGAGCCTTTTTGGGCATGAAGATATGTATGTAAATCTCTGTAGTTGCGTAATATCATAAAACCTCCAGAATTTCCTCAGGAATATTATAGTCTTAGGTGATGAATTGAATGTATTATATCTCTCTTTTGATAAGCAACAAACTTGTAGAGCGAAGATTTCCCATTCGCAACCGGTATGATAGCCCAAGGAAGCCTTCTCTATGGGATGACCTTGGCTTTTGTTCGTAGAAAATGATTTGTCGTACGTGTCGTAGTTAGTGAAAACAAAGTTATATTTTTAATATTATAGAATGTATCTTTATAGCATGTATCGCATGTGAACCGTAAGAGTTAGTATTGCTGTGATACTGTTATAACTTAAGTTCGTGTTTTTTTTTAATCTAGCGATGAATGCTCAACAATACTCAGACAATTGAGATGATAAGAAGAAATATGAAATTGGCATAGTAATTAGTGAATGAGTATAGGCATGTATATAGAGAGAACATCGGAATACATGTTAAATGGCGGCCCTTAGCCTCCGTATGGGGAGATACAAGGTTGTTGTTGTTGCAATGTCATATTGTGGTACATCTGTAATTGTAATGTGTTTTTGCGGATAAACTCGACCGTAATACAAGATTAAATAGCATATTAGTTGATAAGAGAGACATAAGATGTATGCATATGCGATGGATGTATAGCATAATATATAGTTGGTAGCACTATGAAGAATGTTGCTCAAACTTGACAATATGTGTAATGCAATTCATGACTATCCATAAAGTGCTAGTGACTGTGACTTAATAGAGAGAAATTAGACTAGTGTTAATGATACTTTACATAGCTGTAGATGAAAAGCTTAAAGATTGGAACAAAGAGATAGATGTCCGTACTATACAGTCACCCTCAATAACTATTACAAATGATAGTTCAGAAAAATTCCGTGAGGCTTGTATTAACCAATCTCTCGAGACTTCGAATGGTGGAAGCCTCCCAATCCCATGAGGTTTTGGTGTATTGAGAAGGGCTTAGTTTGTGGTTAAACTGAATGGGCTTCTACGATATTCATGTGAGGTTGAGCTTCCATCCTTGGCCCATATCTTGTGATGGACGATGTAGCTTTCTAAGGGCAAGCTGATTATATCAAGGTTGACGTTTTGTTTCATGGCAAGAGTTGATGAATGGTTAGGACAACGAATCAAGGCAAGCTGTGGTACTACTCATACATAGCTATCCTTCCATCCTTTCCTCGTAATTATATGTGTTCTTTTTCTCTCCCTACGATACGCTTTAAAAGCTTTGTCATATCATCAGATGTTCTGCAAACCTCATGATAGCTAGAATCAATGTCGGTATTAGGTATAGAAAGTTTGAGTGCTGATTGTGATTGAGTTTCCAATAATATACGTCAGGTTCTTCTGACTTGAGTTGGAATTCTGCCTTGTAGATGTGAGGAAGAAAGCATAAGTGGCAAATTAATTATTGCTTCACGATGTGAGAGCCTCTCAGGATGAGATATGTGCGGGTAGATTACATCACGACGGTGTGATAGCCTAAGGAAGATTGATAGACGCATTGCCGCTCAATCAGCGAATGACTAACTTCAATGTGAGTGGCTTTGATAGAGGAATGGTAACTATTGGATTGGATAAGCCTAAGGAAGTGGGTCACGCAAGGCATGCCGACCTAGCAGAAATAGTACAGATTAGAGCTCTATGATGATCGTAATAGTCACGAGTGGTTTGGAATTAGATGAGTGATAAGCTACACTCCAAGAGTGGTGATAGAGAAGTAGTGAATAAGGTATCCTAATGGTATATAAGTGAAATAAGGCTATCTGTAAATATTTGTATGTAGTATGGTTAGAGGGTTAGTGAGAATTGTTGGGTGAGTAACTAGGAGCATCGGATGATGGAGTAGCAATTGATGTGATTGTGACTTATTGGTTAGATCTTGTTCAAGCTTCAAAGTACTATTGTGTTACTCGAGCTGTGCTTTCTGAATTTCATAAGGAAATTTTGAGTAACCTATACTAGGAATTGCACCGGATCGCCTCATATATTTGCTCGGCCAGTTTCTTTGCTGAATCCGCCGTACAAACTCTAATATCTATGTGTATATTATTTATAGCAATTCATAGATTAGTAAACTGCTACCGACAGCTACTATAATATATTGGATATGGGCGGCACCAGTTTTAATGGGGACGGTGGTGTATGAAAAACCGGTCTCTTATATTGAATTAAAAGAACCGAAATTTGTTGTGCACACGATTTCTTTGATTAGTTTCGGGGCCCACTTTTTGCATTTACAACTTTAAATAATAAAGCCTAGTAGCCTTCTTCATTTTTCTTTGTAATTATTCCAAAAGCCTTCACCTATTTTCTCTCTCTTTCGTCAATCCAAATAATATAAGCTTCACTGAATTCAACTTCCTCCTTCCTATACTCTGGAAATTCTTACTCATCCTTCCCTATCTCTTGAACTAGGATTTGTTAGAATTTCTCTATTCTTAATCAGAAATTTTTAATTTAAATGGGGTTG
>SNQN01007427.1:11540-33465 GCA_008642245.1 Bassia scoparia | reverse complement strand
TTTCCCTATTTTATTTAATTTCCTAAAGTTACGTTACTTTCCCTTCCTTCTCAAGGGATCTTTTTCCATTGTCTTTTTCTTTAATCCTCTTTTATTTCATGGGCTTTTCTTCTTCTTTTTTTTTTATATTTTATTGTTGTTAGTTGCCTCTTTTGTCGCAATTGCTCTTTTAATTATTTTCTTTGTGGCCCTTTTTTGGGTTAGTCGAGACACCTTTCTCGCTTCCTTATCCACTTTTGTAAAATGTAATCAAGACCTTGTTTGCATGCCCTTATGTTAAGTGGTTTTCGGTTGGATTTTATATACCTCTCTTCTTTGCTACACCACCTCACACCACCACCCTTTGATCTCTCTCGTCTTTTCCCTTCTCCTATTTTCTTTTTCTAAGTGTTTTTAACTTCTTTTTTTCTATTGTCTTTCCCTTTCAATGGCTGGTAACAACTTTTCGAGACTACACCAAGCTGCTCCCATACTTGTGATGCACGGATTTTATATCCAGTTTTTAGAGTCTTTTTATTATTTATTTTCGTCGTTTAGAGTCTTTCACTTTGATTTGAGTCCGTGTCCTCGATTTCTACTTCTAACCCTCTAACGGCCGGTTTTAGCGTTTTTGCCACCTTTTCTCTTTCTTTTGGTGTGATTTTCAGGTACTCTTTGATATCTCGCGACTTGAGATGTTCAAATCCTGTTTGGACCCACCTCGGACGCGTTTAGGAGTCATTTGAGGCCTCGGTTGGCGTACACTCGAGCTCGGGAGCTTTGACCATTCATTTGGGCCATTTTCATAGAGTAGCGCCTGTTTCGACCCCTAGTAGACGGGGCTGCTTAGCCTTTCGCCATTTGGATTCCTACAAGCGTAGCACCTAGTAGCAACTTACTGTCAGCTCGCTACTCCTTCCTAACTTAAGTGTTTGTTCTGCTTACGCCTAGTAGTGAACGCCTTCCTCTCCTGTAGTGCCCTAGTAGCTAGGATGTACAACCGGTCCAGAACCGGACCGGAACCGGCTGACCAGAATTCTCATATTTGACGGACCTGGACTGGACTGGAAGGGCTGATTTGGAACCAGGACGGACCTGCAGGTTCCGATCCGGTCCGGTTTTTGACCGGTTTCGGACCAGTTATGCTATAATCTAACCTTTTTTTTCCTTGTAAAACTGTATTTTATACAACTTTCTTCCTCCTTCAAGCCTTCATTTAGGCTGATTTTTTAGAAATTGTAAGCAAATAAAGAACTTAATACATAATAAACTCATAATACTATTAGAATTGGTTTGTTATTTATAATTTCGGAATTAAATTTTATGAGTATTTGAATTAATTGAATTGGTTTTGGGCCTTGAATAATCGAAATGAGTGAGTGAAAAGAAGGGCGGTTAACATTCAAAGGTGGCGCAGTAGCAAGTCGCAGCAAAACAATCGACAAAAAGAAGAATAAGAAGAAAAACACTAACAAACAAGAACAACAAAGCAACAACAATTCGATGATGTTGATGCTCATGTTGTTGGCGATGATGATGAGTTGATGGCTGAACCGAGTGGGCAGTGGGCACCGGGCAGTAACACCGGCAGCACACAGCAGCGCGGAGGCACTCTAGGCACAGTAGTCCAGCAGATTTGGAGAGGGAAAGGGAGAGGCGAGATGCGAGGAGGAGCTTTTAGGGTTGTCGAAGTGTCAACAGTAATGAATGGGCTTAATTTTCAAGTAATGACCCAAAAGCAAATGATTTTCAGCATTAACAGTGAGTAATATATAGTAATAAGTATTCAAGCAAATGAACCCAAAGTAATATATAGTATACAATACAAACTTTGATTTACTAAATTTACAAAAAAAAATTCATATTTTTTAAATTACGGGGTGCCGGTCTATACCGGTGGACCACCGGATTTTACCCGACCCGAATGGCTGATTTTCAAGGACCGGAGATCGGACCGGAGGTAACAGGGTCAGTCTGGTCTCGGTCTTTGTCCGGTCAAATCGGTCCAAATTCCAATCTAGACCGGTTCATGTACACCCCTAATAGTAGTGCCTCTTATGTCAGTCGCTACTCCTCCCTGCCTGAGTCTCTTTTAATGCTTAGCCTAGTAGTGGGTACATACTGCCGCTACACCAAGCGCTACTCTATGCTGATTCGAGTTTTTGATTTTTCTCCTTTCGTTCTTTTCTTTTGTTGCGGGGCCCATGTGTTTTTGGCTGTGTTTGCCCCACTTTGGGAGGCAATGACCCTCCCTTTCACTCTCTTTCATCATTCATAATTATATTTTACACTCTTACTTTCATTTCTCTCTCCCAATTTTATTTTGTATTTTCCTCTCAATTGTGGTATCATTACTCATCATCTCTACTTGGTATTACAATGCACTTTGGAAGCTTGTATCTTGGAATTCTTGGCTATATTTCATATTAAAAGCTCTAGTAACATTTCCTCAATCTCTTGTAATTCTTTATATTTCATTTGGTTAAGTATTTTCTCAATTGCAATTTTCTAAGGGTTTGTTTGTAAATTTCTTTGATTTCTTGTAATTTAAGATCTTGATGTTTAGCATGTTTATATATGGTTGTTATCATGTTTTTAAGCATGCGTGAGTAGTTCTCTTGCTAGGGTTGGGTGAGGGGTTGGGGGAACCCTCAATTCACCATGTGATTCGTGCTTGTTTGTTTGTTGTTGTTGTGGCACGACTTGTGTGGTTTTAGGAGGTTGTAATTGCAATTGTCATGTTTACATCATGGTGGTTTTCTAGGGACCTTAGACGAAGGAACGAGAGTTGAATCTTTAGGTGAACTCCTTCTAGCCACTAGATGAAGGAACCACATGAGGATAGGAGCTTGATTCTGGGGATGTTACTAGCTTTCGCGACTTTTGTGCTAAAACCAAGCTTGTAACCAAGCCATGAGAATAAGCCTTTGGATTGCAAGGCAGGTTCTCCTAATTAGCTTGAGAGAGTGGTCAGGACTTTAAAAGTCTCCCTTGTCGGTTGATCCATGTTAGAATGCCTCATTACTTGTATACGGTTGTTACATGTGTGTCCTTGTGTGGTGAAACTCAAACTGTAGTGTTTTAAGTCCTGTGTTAATTCCATTTTTTAGTTAATTGTGATCGCAACAATCCCTTTGACTATGATTTGCTTAGCTTTTAGGATATATTAAAGACCGGGTTTAAACATAATTTCTGTGGGTTCGACCCTTTCTTGCCTCCACTACTTAGCTAGTAAGACCGAGATAGGAACTTTATCTTTGATAGCCTTGATGATGGCTATCACTAGAAATTCCTCCAAAAATATTGCAAGCTCAACGTCGCTTTAGCATAGCTACATTTTAGGCACTCTGGTTTACTATCGTAACCTAAGTGTTGATCGTGTTTAACACTATATGAATACGCGTGGAGGAAACGAGCACCCATTGTTAGTGTATCGAATGGCAACCCTTTATCTTTCATTGCTATAAGAGGAAATAAGTGGGAGATGCTTGATCAATCTAAGACTTGTATTGAGGGTGCACTATTGGTTTTAAACCCTTTTTGTGGAAATACGAGCCCAAAACTGTTATATTCCCAATGCTAATTTGGGTGCGAGTGTGTGGTTTTCCTCTTGAGTATATAACTTACAACATGGGGGAATTGGTGGGTCAGCTCTTTGGTGAGTCCTTTCACATTGAGCATGATTTATCTCTGTCCCTCGCTATGACTTCCTTTGGCATTTTGTGAATGTGGAGGTTGGCTACCACTACTACCCAGGTTTCTTCCTTCGGCTTGGAGATGGTGCACTCATGTGGATACTAAAGAATGAAGACTTTTTTCAATTATTATGTTCGTTGCGGGTGCAATAGGCCACAAAGCCAATCATTGCACCACTTATCTTGACGAGGTACGTAATAGTATTGAGGCTAGGATGATTCGTTCATTGAACGAGGCTAGCCAATCCTTGGCAYTGATGATGTGTTCACAATGTATTCTTGGGACCTGCAAGCCACTCCTACCACCGAGAGGAAAATCACCACTTCTCTCCGGTTGGTGGSTAGTGAATCCCCTCTTTCACTTCGATTCCATGGCATTGATGTTTTGGTTKATTTTGAGTTGGGGGTTACTAGAGGAGGGAGTATTACACCCCGCCAAACCTTCATTAAAGAMACCGCCCCATTTCAATCCTCCATCATCCAAGTTCCACCTCCACYACAAGGCCAAAAYMSCTACTATGATCCTGATGATGATGATCCTCACCACTCCACTCAAAGTGTGGGGGTCCAAACAACCACTTTTTCACCAACCATACAAAATGAGCCTACCATGAACAACTTAACCCAACCAGCACCACAAAAGTCGCCTCTCGGCCCTTAACGCTTCGAGGACGAACCTAGCCACCGTTATCTCAACCATCGCTCCATATCTAGAAACCCCACCACTGCCCGTGTACTTCCATGATGCTCAATCCTCCCATTATGATTTTATTATTCAAACTGCAGTGGTAATACGAACTATGTTTCCTGGGTTAGCCTCTCATATTCGAGACGATAATTTAGGCTTCAACTAAGTGTTCATGGCGGAAGTGACCTCTGATGGGTGGGTTTGGCTGGGAATTTGCCTCAAATGAGTCGAACTTTAATGAACCAATGGAGTTCGYGCCAATGGATACTAACGRCAACAATACTAATWSTTCGSGGAGCGATACCTYTCCCTTTGAATTGGGTYAAATACTTGAGTACCCAGAACCGRACATTAATGGGCCTCATGAACTTAATATCCCAAATGAGTTATGGGAGGCTATTACTCTTAATGCTCCAAATTCTRAAGATAATAATGAAGTTGACCATAATAGARYTGTGCGCATGATACCACTTCAAGTTAAGGAAATGAAATGTGAAATCACTTCCTTAATTAATTCCTTTGATCCCTTGTTGCCAACTGAGACTATGTGAAAAGGTGTTGTGCTTTTCTCGTACTTTGGGAAGCGTGAAAAAAGAGGTCATTTCCTTCGTAAAAGAAGGTTTAAGAAGCACAAGTAAAAAAAGAAATACATGCCAAACCAAGACCCTCTTAAGCATAAAGAAATAACAGACCAGAAGTGTGCTCGTGTGCTTTCATGATGATGACAAGGAAATTGACTCCTCAAGTTGTTATATCGTATGAAGGGGAACCATCTTGTAGTGATATTAGCTCAAAGCACTCATTTCTACTTAACTCTTTCAATGATGCAGTCCAAGTATATTACCGACCATGATAGAATTTTCTGTAACACCAACTCTTGAATTTGACGTGGTATCTCCCTCACATCTCCCAATAAACGTTGCGGTGGTGGGCCAAATTCAACCACCTTTGGAGTGCGATTGTTCTTTTATGGAATTGAACGCCTCAATGACCTAGTCATCCCTAAATTCCCAAGTAAAGCACCTCATTGGGTCCATATGTACGGTTAGATACCTACATATTGTCCTACCCAAGACGACATTGATAAGACATCCCTCGCAACTCACAAGCCAAATCGAGAGAGCTAAGACCGTAACAGGCCCCAAAAAGGAAGTTCCTGATGTATTGTATTGATATATGATTTTTCTCCTTATTCTCTGCTATATTGAATGGTTTTTGGCCTTCTTAAGCGCCTCTTTGCTACTAATGTTGTTGGTTTAATTTTGAATGAGATTTTAGGTTGCTTTCATTGATTTGGAGCAATTTGGACTCATTTGTGAGCATACGAAGCCTTAGGAGTAGTAGTAAAGAGCTAGGAGTAAGCTACGCGAAAGAGTGATCGTTACGGAGCATCGATTTTGACATATGCTCACTCTTTTGGTCATAAGTAACGTTTTGTATGTCGGATTAGTGCAATTCCAATTGCATTAGAAACTGACTCTGAGAGCTTCGATTAAACTTGAGTGCGTCGAGTATGCTACACAGGTTCAAAATTGGCACAAAGTCAAAGTAATCTTAACCAAAACGTTTGAAAGAACCTTGTGTCCCAAAAAGACAAACCCAAAACCGATCCGGTCGGTTTTCAGGATTTTCGGTGTAAATGTTACCAAACCATTCTCCCAAAATTGCTCAGGTGCAAAGACTGATTTGAGTAGTGGGCGATATCTTTTCATGAACTTCAAGAACAACGATCAGTTCTAAGAAGGACCGAATACTAACAAATCTTGTACCATGTTCCCACTAGTGAAGTGGAGTTAATACACATCACAAGCAACATAAAAAGGGAAAAAATTAATGTATTGCAGTTTACGTCACTATGGTAGCTAATTAATGCTAGAAAAAGCTGTAGCTCAGAATTGAGTTACTCCTATATTCAACAACTCACCCACTCTGATGATATAGGGTGAATATATGTTAATTCTCTTGAAAGTATGATATCTCCTTGTGCCCCATTATTTAATTTTATTTGTATACTGCTTGCTGATTGCTAGCTGAACTGGACCTTAGTAAAAGCTAGGAACTGTGATGCACTTTTCTGCTATTCTGTAGCTATGTTGAATTGGATAATTATGATTACTCGAAGGCATTGTCCCCTTGAAGAATAAAGCAGATCTATAGCTCATTATGCAGTATCTCTTGTAATCGACAGCAAGAGAGAGAATTGACTTTGAGAGATTGAGATGTTAAATAATATAATCCTAATTAGCTATTCATAATTCAAGATGGCATAATTCGCTGTGACATCACTATCTTCTATATCACCTTGAATGCCTTTGGAGATATTATGAGTCTATACATTGTGACCCATTATATCTCTATATAGGCTACGAGTACACATGATTATAGTTCATCTATAGATATAAGGATGAGACTTTATTTTTAACGTGTAAAAGCAGCGCATGCTTACATTGTTCAGAAAGACGTTCTAATAATTTTTTTTAAAAAAAAACCTTTATCCTTGATCCCGTATATTTGAGCCTTATCCCGTTCCCTATTCATGTAATGAAACTGACAAGACTTGTCGCGTACCTATCAAAATAACCTATTAAACTAACTAATGTAGCTAGTGGTAACAGAGTCGAATCCACCAAGAGATTAGCACAACACCAAAATTACATTATTAAAATCAATACTATGAAAAAGCAGATCATACATCTTCTTTAAAAGCTAATAATGAGAACTATGTAGATTGATTCATTTGTATTTATTTGACTATCTACGATAATGAAGCAGAATGAAGTCAATCATAATGAAACTAAAATAAATCTATAATAAACTACAAGTCTAGGGCTATGGTTCACATGAACATACCACAAAAAATCATAAATATACATATTATCTTGAGCGAGAGAACCCGTCCTATCCAGAAAGGAACATATTACCAAATTGAGATGCAGGCAATCGAAAACATAAAGATCCAATGTCAAATACTCACATCGAAACCGAAAAATACCCAATAGATACTTACTTCTTCTATATCATGCTTTCGCGGTTATTCTGCTCGAAGCCCGTAGGATAGTCCGTTCTAACCTATTTAGACGTTTAGATCTTGTACTTTACTTTCAATCGCTAATCTAGAAATACACTCAACAACGTGGTAATGCGTAATCTAATTATGAGCCCATAGATCGTCGCTGTTCTAACTACAATAAGAACTTAGCAAAAAACATGAAGACATCCAACCCAATAGAAATTCATAAACATTGTTCAAAAGTGTGTGAATTGTCAAATCACAAACACCACCAAAAGCCAAGTACTTATAAAAAAAGTGAAGAGACCTTAACATCATAGTATAATATATCGGTTAGTCCACCAATTGCAACACAACTGGTTTAAGGGAAAAATATACACACATAAAATTACATTTGAGTATAAAAAACATCCATGAAGACAGGCCCAGAATTACTGAAGATAAAAACGATAAAATCAATAGCATAAATCAATAAATACAATAGATCTAAAAATCGAAATTACTTTAATACCATGAGATTGAATAGATAGAATTTGACAGAAAGAAGCACATCAAGAACAGTTTGAAAAGAAATGTTCTAAGAGCTGAACATTGTGAGACCTTTATTGAACTGTAAATGATAGCATAGATACCTAAAAACTCAATAAGGTAAGAAAAAAAAATGCTGTGGCACTCTTGTTTTGCCCAATACCTGATATTTAAGAGTTTAAGCTATTGTCACCTCTAATCAAAGTCATTGATGATAAGAATAAATGACTATATTGATAGAATTAGGATTCTATTTGCTACACTGCTCGTTTAAACCATTGATATAGTATACACAAGATATTATCATACAAATGCTTACAACTAAGACTTAGCTAAAAGTCAATACTTCGAATCAAAACAGACCACCATTACCAGGGCTTAAGACCCCCACAAATATATTAAAAATAGAAGTAGTAACATTTCGCGGTTACTACTCATAGAGAACGCCTCCGCGATCACAACCATCGGGATCTGCGCATCTCGAAATCACTTCTAAATATGGTTCACCGTTTTTTGCTGCAGGAAAACTCGTCAGAGTCGTGAGGTCTAGAGGCCATTTCTCGAGCTGGTGTCCCAAATCACGCATATGAGGGCCTTATCAAAACCCCAAACGAACGATCTCTCCGGAACCTCTCCAGATTGCACAAATGTCAGGCTTTATAATCCACTAGCGCCACACAATTACCGCAGAGAGGAAAAAACCAAAAATCTAAGAGTTAACCTCTCTAACATTAGGAGACCGCACAATGAGTGACATGTATCAATGAATTACGTGTTGTTTGGTGCAGCACCTCGCACTACTTCTTGTGACTTCCTTGATACCCCACATCATAAGACTAAAAAAAGCGTTGCAGTATGTGAGCTCCTCAAAGATAAGTCCCAGAACCGTAAAAAAATCTACTGTCTTCAAAGATCAATGGAAGCAACCTACAACAACCTTTACTACTGACTAAACCACATTAGAGATACAATACAAATCTTATTTAGATGCGAGCCGAAATAGAATTTGACCACTCTAAAGCGATAATCTAAAGCGTAGCCAATAAAAATTTCACAATATTATTGTAGCACTAAAAGAGAATAGAAGACACAGAATAATAACAATTATATTTCACTTAATACCTGAAAAAATAATCAAGACTCGCCCAAACAATGCATCCAATATACACATCACACCATTGCCACTTGTCCTACAAAGCTATATGCTCCTTCTCAATCTAAGAGACTTAACATCACGAGAATCGCGAAAAAACAACCTCTTACCCCTATACCCAGACAACGAATCGCCAACATACTGACCCTCGTACATCACAATGACACACACAACTCCAATCAAAACTTTGAACCAAGCATAAGTTTCTAATGTAGTCCTGATCCTGAGATTGATTCCTTAAAGAACATAGATCTGGCACAATATATAGATCATACCAAGTTATGCTACTTTACAACACTACCACAAAGTGATATCAAATAGCGATGGAGACTCTCTAGAAATAGGAAAGAACTTTCAAGAACTACTCACATAGTTGACACTCCTCTCTTTGCTGTTAAGTTGTGGAGGCTTTAAAAACTCAGAAAGCTCCGTACTAATGTCGTCGTCCCTACCTCCGCCACATGGCATAAATGTGCACATGAGATCAAACTTTTTGTAGCTCTACTATATACAAATAGCTTATGTATAGAGGGAGGAACACACCACTACCAATTCTCCCCCACACTCATGTGTTTCTAATACACACGTGTTTCCAATCAGATCATTTAGCACCATCAACAATCCTACAAGTGAACTCATCACACCCTAAAACTAAGCCCAATGCTATCAATAGAACTCCCACATCAGAACTTCTTTATTAGCAAGGGAATCTGTTATCGTAATTTAGCAAAGGACACACAACAAATACAAACATATGAGAATTCATTATATCAAGTGAGGCACCTTTTAATAAGCTTGTAATATGAGGGCAGTCTAAGTTAGGGGTAGTGAAATAAAACTTTTTGGGACATGTGGACCTGTACTTGGAAAGTTATCTAACTCATGCAAGGGAAGATCAATATCACATTTCAATCAGACTTTACTTTATGAATAGCCAAGTGATTAAATGAGCTTTTTAAAAGACAACTCCAAAGTAGCATAACTCACACGAGAGCCTCAATATTGATAAATCAACTTAATAATTGCCACGTTCACGAACTCCAAATAGTAATAAAGCGCGCAAACTTATCCATTGCCAAGCACGAGCTTCAGAAAGTATCATACATCTTTGTATTTTATCAAACATATAGAATAATTAAGTGCAAAAGGCATTTAATATTACTCAAAAGTCTAAGCATGGAACTGAATTGAAAAACATTACAAGTTTGATTGAGTTGTTTATTGAACACAGTGACTAGAAAAGAATAAAAACACATTTGTATTTTGGATATTTTGTTTCTTATATTTTCAACTTTACTTTTTCTTTTTCTTTTTTTCCAGTTTTTTTCTTTGTTTCCTCTTCTGAAATCAACAAGTACCAAAACCATGACAAATAAATTGGAGCGAATGCTTAAAACACTGTGTTACAGCACATACATGACCCACTTGTATAGCAATATAAACCATGACAAACGAAATAACCATCAGTATAGCGACTTGTACACGCAGAACCATACTTACATAAGCGAAACTTCTGACAGCGGAAGCCATTAATACACCACTGCGCACAGTCCCGAACCTTAAATATCAATCACCAATTCGCTACGAAAGCTCTTGCTCCAATAAAGAACAAATACACCCACAACAAACAACAATTCACCTCCGTATAAATATAAGACTACACCACCATAATGAGCACAATCTAAAGGATGAGGAGATATAACTCGACATCACAAACATATCAGTCACAACATCTAAGAAGGCATTGGTAATTAATGATATGTCTTTTCCATAATAATTTGGTAACTACCCAAATGAAAAATCTGTATATATGAGTAATCAGTATGGTGCTGCAAGAATCAGTGGATCAAATGAGGCGAAAGTGCGATAAATAATGTTTAAACCACCTGAAGCCCAACGGCTAACCTTAGCTAACCAAGATGAAACTGCCTGATCATGCCTTGCAAGCATACCACACTTCTAATCATAGCAAGGCATACAAGAATTATATAAAAAAACCGACTCAAATGTGAAATAGACATCAGTGACACGAAGAAGAAAATATACGATTAGCATACCACTAAAGTATTAGAAGGAATCAGATGAACCCGCTTAACACAACCATAGGATTAAACCCTTAGCCAATCACCCAAAAGAAGAAACATGTTAGATGACAATGATATAGTATATTTTTGAAAATTTAGCTTAGGAATCCCTTTCTCAACAAGAATCAGTGATCTATCCTCCCTTACCGAAGAATTGAACAGTAGCAGGCTATCATATCAGTCGAAAAATCCCCAGAACTCATAGGGGAATCAATGAAACGAAACAATCCCATGACCATAGTTCAACCCAACTCAGGAAGTCGAGTTCAGAGGCATCTACGAAGCAAGCACATAAGAATAACAATTTATCAAAGCAAAGTTGGGCCACCTCATCCGAAGAGTAGAGAGACCAGATAGTAGGTTAATGCTCGAATGCGAGACACGACTTAATTTTAGACTAAAAAAACTGAATGATAAAAACAACTACTCAAAAAACATTGACCAAGCACAAGATATATTTTACATGTATGTTGCAAGTAACTCCCACTTCCTAGTATTGAATAAAGGAGTTACCAAAACCGGCCAAAAAAGCCATCCTAAGATAAAGCCAAAAATTAAAACTCACCATGAATAAGTAGCTAACAACGAAATACCATACCCCTTACAATAACCTGCAATCACAAGTAGGAGGGCTCGCTTATATCAAGATATTTCCCATACTCTCACACACGCGAAAGAGCCCTACAACCTTTGCCAGAATGTCCTACCACAATGTGCTCAATAAAAGAAAGAACAAGTCATGTGAGCTAATAATTCACAAGACATTCGCTATACACTCTATTCCATATGTGTGGATGAATGAAACCGACGGAGCGAGAAAATAGTAACCGCAGTGGCACTACCACAATCTTCCTTAAGAGACTGCTGATATATTTGTTTTCCCTGAGAGTCTGCAGAAAACACAAAAAGGTGATGCCACCTATAAAAAACACTATGCATTATAGAGTCGAAGAACAAAGGTATACATCTGAACCTTCTACCAAAAACAAGAAAGTAATTAGACTAAAATGGTTTTGGAACAAACTAGATGAATATGGTACACTGTAAAGACCAGCATGGTCCACAAAATTCGGACTACACTTTGTAAATGGCGCACCCAACTACATGATAGTGAGTCAACAAGAAGGTAGTCATCACGTTCATGTTTTAAGAAATGACCCGATTTCACCAGTGTTAGCCAAAGTTTAGAAAACCCTTATACTCTCGCTGAATTTTCTATTGCACTTGGCATAGACAAGTGGTTATCGAGAGATGTTTCTCAAGACCCAGACATATAATCTTCTAACGATGGAGGTTCAGAAGCGTGAGCATTTTTCCAAATGTGTTTATACTAACAGGTAGCGATACCAGACATATGGTTGAATAACCTCCTGACTTTGAAAAAATGACACGCTATATTTCCAAAGTTACGTGTATGGTACAATGCCATTATCAAACAGAGAAAGCGTACTCGAATACAAACTGAAGTCGATCCGATATCACACTACTAACGATCCGAAGTCACGGCCTAATGCAATGATGCGTTAAGAGAGAAATTTTCTCCATTGTTAGCTAAGCGCGTTCATTTATACCACATAAGTTTTCCTTTACTGTCTACAACAAATTCCTTTAGCAACAATCATCATAAAGTAACGCATCGGAACACTACTCCCTCACCAAAACAAACGTTGACCACAACAAACTCCACTTGTTTGTCTGACCATAACCTTGAATACGTAAAAAACTACTCCTTAAAACACTACTAAAATGATATACAAGAGCGACGCATTGAACCATCCCGACACAGTTGAATGCACTTTGTTATCTTAATCGTCGTGTGCTACAGTAATATCCGACCATAACCCTGTATCTAAACCATATATTTGCCATGAACTAAATCTCAGACATTATGAAAGTTGCAAAGCCCTGAGAGATATTGAGTAAGCTTGTCAAATTCCCCTGGCAAACATATCTTAACTGGGAAATCCGAACCGAATACATAAGTCCCACCTTTACTTAGGCTTGCAGGTAACAATAGACCTTAAGTCCAGAACTTACAAAAGCGGAGAGATGGTGAGAGTTTAATACTCACAAAATTCCCAAAAAATAAACAATAAAAGAAAGAATCAGAATAGAATTAAAAGAAACTAATTATATGAGAGAAAAAAGATGAGTAAGAAATAAATTTCCAACTACTATAGTCTAAGTGTTCCTACAAACTCCAGAATCATCACCACACAAAATGTTGAGTTAATACTAGACTGATGAAGATCCACAAGCTTATAACCCAAATTGCTAGTGACCATAATATTCAATGATTTACCAGCGAAATCACACGACTCAATTAAAACGCATGTTAATGGCAGTATTAAGAACAAACATAAATTCCCCTAACTTCCTTGAGCATTAACTATACATTCATGAAAAGATTAAATAGAGGCGAGTCTAGGATCACAAATTAACTTTTAATTAGTGTTAGTGTGTGAGTGCATCCCAGATAATTCAATATCACAAAACTCCCTTAACAGACATCGAAAACATCACACACTAACCTACATTGTGCACTGCCTTCAAAAGAAGGAAAAATATGTTAGTAAAGAGCAAAAAGTTTAAAATTAAGTAAATAGAAGCGATTGTAGCTTTCCTCTCCATCATCTAAAATCTCTAAGAATTTTATAATCTGAAAATGGGACTTTGACTCTGAAAGGATCTTTACTGTGATTTGCATTCTCGGACCATATGTGCCAGAATACGTAGATTTCTAAGTAACAAATTCCCAATCCCGAAAAGCTATACTCTCAGCTAATCACGGTCCATACCTTTTCCATTCCTCTCTATTAGATGGTTCCAATCTCTTGATAATTCAAAGTACACCACAGAAATCAGAAACATCCATCCTTCAAACCAAGCCTCCCATCATTACTTGCTCGAAATATAATTCAGATCAATCATTAGGAGGCGCATTAGCTTTTGCCCTCATTGTGACGAATGAACCATGATTATGCTCAAAAGTTTAATTCTTTTGGGTATTGCATAAACGACAAACGTCATAGAGTAAGAAGCATCACGTCAGAAACAATTAGTTGATCACTTACTTTGCAAGCTTATGACAAACTTTGCCCCTGAAATTCTTTCATTTGCACCTGATAAATTTTTCGACTATTCCTCAATCTATTGTGAAAAATCTTTCCATATCTTCATAACTAGCAGTCGCCTAAATGTATTTCTATTCCTAATAAAGATCGTCCCAGATTGCAGTCCATGTGCCAATATCGTAAGCAAAGTTATCCACATCCCAAAATTGAGGAAGAAAAAGAGTTTCATAACTATAATGCCTAGAATACCAACAATTCATTTTTTAAAATAACTATCATTGTGTAAGGATCCCAATCATGAAGATGATAACAAGATCTCCTTGATATGCATATACAATGAATAACTTGTTGTGATAACCACTATGATAAGACAAACCATAATACATTACAATGTCATGAAGGTTGAAAGAAGCCTATATCTTATTTAGGCTAAGTACTTATTTAGGAGTGAATCGTAAAGTTTAGTCTGATAGAAGTTGGGAGGATTGCGTAATGGAAACTTGGATGATTCAACTATCTAAAGAGCGAATGCATCAACCCTCCAAATCAAGCGAATGGTAAATTTACACTTAAACACTCATCTTACTGATCATAATGATGTCCCCTTAAGCATATATGTAATTATACTAGTTCATCATCGAACTACAAAACCCTTATCTTTTTGGCAAATATAAAAAATACCTTTACTTCCAAAATTAGTGCAATAGATATACCTAATCACTCCTGTGTTGTAAGTTATATATATGATAATCTACCAATACTAATTAGCATGAAGCATGACGTTTTAATGTTATAACCCCCGAGGTCCTCTCGCAACTCACACCCCTACCATATAATCAAGGCCCAAAGAATTTTATCAGTAACTCAAATCCTAATCTGCAGTATTCACGTAGTACCAAATAAGTAATTAAATGACTCAAAATACAACAATATCCAACCAACACAATACGTTACACCTATTTACATACTTTCTAATCAGTACCATAATACATACTTTTCCATTAATCCTATTCCCGTACAAGCTTTGAATTGTCAAAAAACTAGAAGAATCATCCCACAAAAGATTTTCTCACACAACATAAATTAAAATTCAAAAATTAGAATAATTTAGTCATACTATGTTGTCACAAAAAATCTGAAAATAAAATCAAAAAATCCCAAAATAATAAAGAAAAATATCATCACACACATCTAAATGACACTATCCAAATAAATTCATTGTATTCAAATCAGTTCATCAAAAATTTAATGCCGCTAGTGTCACCCCCGTCGGGAAACTTTCAAAATCAACCACCCGTCACGAGCCCTTCAATAAAATATAATTAACTGACAGACCTATTATGTTCAGAGCTGGACTACCCTCACCCATCAAATTTTGAAACCATATAACCCTATCAACCATTCAAAATACTCCCTTATAACTACAATTCGTTATACCACGCTCATTTTTCTGATACCCGAGACTCCCTGCCAAAATCAACCTACAACCCAACAAGCAATCACCACAAACTTATTAGACTAATGCAAGTAATCAAAAAACTAATCAAAAAACTACAGCAACTCTTATCCAAGCATTCACCAAAAGAACCTCATTCACCCAAATTTAAATTTTCGAAAAAAACACTACGTCAAAAATGAAACTACTTCCAATACTTCCTCTAACCCTAAAGCCAATGAATAGATCTCCTATCACCAAAATTACAACACTCATATACGATTATATCTATAACTAGAACTAATACAGACTTCAAACGACGGGAGCTAATGGTTTCACACAAGAAGAGAGCTTGGAGAAATGAGTATAACAAAAAAGAAATATCGTAAACAATAATTGAACAAGAGTATAGCAATCTATGAGTGTCACAAGTAAGCGCACCAAAATCGAACCCAGGCAATACAAATAGTTTTCCTCTCCTCGAATGCACACGTCAGAAGTCGCAAAAACTCTTATGATGCACCAGTCAACTCGGAAAATTCTCAGACGTACGTTACCCCCTATCTCTCGATCTGCGATAGTCTCGGTTCTACCTAATGACCTAGATCTTTGTACTTAAGTTTCCAATCGCTCGAACTAGATTAGTTAGGTCTAGAAACTCAGTGACTAAATAAGTCCTAATCATTGCCAACTTACAGTCTGTGCACGTATCGCAATATCTCGATACTATGGAATAATGAGTGATATGAAAGCAATATCAAGTAAATAGGTAATTCCGCACAAATAAATTGCGTTCGATATCATAATGTGCTGATTGAATCAAACCTAAAACGTGCGCTAATTTTTCTAATGTGTTATTATGGTAGTTCACTTCTCTCCAATTGCCGTACCAGTTGATAGGAAATTCAATAACATACTTCAAGTCTATTAATCTAGATACATTAAAGGAAAAACATTAATAAAGACAATTGATGAAAGACTTATTATAGGCACAAAAGATTAAATCAATTAAAGAAATCTGAAATAATTTAAGAAACGTAATTAAAGGAATGAAATAAATTACCATGAAGATAAGCCAATTGGCATTATTTTGCCTGCAAAAAATTATAAATTAGAATTTTAGAACTTGTATTCAAAAACTTTGAAATATGGATTATTGAATTGATAAACTCGAGGGTTCCCTACTACTCTAATTGAATCTTTTTTTGCCGCAATTCGTAGAATTGAGGTCCTTACTCATGTGCGCATAACGTAGAAGGATTGATGAAGTGTAGATTACTTTAAATGCATGAAGATATAGAAATAAAAATAAGAATTTGAGAGAGGTATGGAAGAAGGTTGTAAGGAAATTAGCGAGGTGATATTTGAAATCGGCTCTAAAACATCAGACAAATTTTTCTAAATAAACTAAAGCTTGGCCTAAATGATACTTTACCATGATCTGACTTATGCCATCATCACTTAAAAAGCCAAATTGTACAATATTATCGACTTGTAAACCACTATGGGACCGCCTGATCCCGATCGGATCAGATGTGATCGATCGAATCGGATCCAAACTAAGGCAGGCTGAATCACGTCCTTCTTAGAGCCATATCTCGAGCTCGGTGTCCAAATCATGCATGTGACCATATCAAATCAGAAGCTCTCCGAAGTCTAGTTTCCAATGCAGCTTAGAATCGCACCAATCCGACGAACCGAAACATAACTTATGGTCGAAAGATGAGCATGTATCAAATTCTGTGTGCGCTCCAACTCCTAGCTCCTTGGCCACTCTACTAAACTTCGTAGTCTTGCAAAGTTAAGTCCCGAAATCACTCCAAATCAATGTGAAGCAACCAACCTACTCAAACCACTAAAACAAAACAACATTTGTAGCAAAGATGGCCTTAAGAAGGCCAAAATATATTAAAATAGACAAGAGAATGACGGGAAAAAACCATATATCAATACAATACATCATGAACCACATTACAAGCCGATCTAGCCTTATTCGTATTACCCAAGTCTAGCTTGGGGGAGCATATGGGTTGGTTGACGTGTGGTACTATAGATTGATTCGAGTTGGAGTTCAATGGAGCGATTTGTATGTTGGTTTGTTGTGTCATCATCATCTCTGTCTAGTTCTTAATGCAAGGCAAAATTGTTTGTATTTAGTTCTTCAAAAAAAAAAAAAAGAAAAATAAAGAAAAATAAAAAAAATCAAAAATATGTTCAATTCTTTTATTAGTTCAATAATGCCTTTGCAACTTGTATAATTTCTTGAGTTGATGATGATACATTGTGATAATGGGTTCGAATGTTGTATACTTTAGATAGTCGAATTTGGAGTCTTTTGGAGTTGTGTTAGCCTTACTACTTGGCTATGTGCTAATTTTATTGAATGCTCCCTTAAGTTAGGCTTTTAACTCACATGTCCAAAATTTATCCTACCCTTAACCCAAGCCTCAATACAAGCTATTAAAAGACCTCACTTGATAATCATATGTCTATTTGTGTCTGTTAGATTGAGTACCTTGCCAAGGTTGTTGAGTTAGTGCATGCATTTCAAGTCGACTTATAGGATGAGTGCTATTGTTATCCCTTTTAAACACATGAGTTTTGGTGAGATAGGAGGGTGCCTTTAGTGATTTAGGCTAAAAAATTTAATTCATGTGCACATTTTATGCACATGTGGGGTGGTGAGCGAATGTGTTCAATTTTAACCCACCACACAAAGAGAGGAGTGCCACTAGTGAGAAGTCCTTCCTTGATTCCTATTCATATCTCTATACTTGATGGCTAGTTGTGTTTTTGATGATTCATGTTCTTGGATAGGCATTGAGTCACTTGGGATCTCTGGTCGGGGAATTGGTCATGAGCATTTTGCGATGTTGCTTTAATGGGGTGAGACGTGGCTAACTTGAGAGTTTAAATGAGTTTGCTTGAGGACAAGCAAGAGTTTGGCTTGGGGGAGTTTGATGTATTGTATTGATATATGATTTTTCTCCTTATTCTCTTGCTATATTGAATGGTTTTTGGCCTTCTTAAGGCCCTCTTTGCTACTAATGTTGTTGGTTTAGTGTTTGAATGAGTTTTAGGTTTCTTCCATTGATTTGGAGCGATTATGGACTCATTTGTGAGCACTATGGAGCCTTAGGAGTAGTAAAGAGCTAGGAGTGAAGCTACGCAAAGAGTGATAGTTGCGTAGCATCGATTTTGACATATGCTCACTCTTTTGGTCATAAGTAACGTTTTGTATTTCGGAATAGTGCAATTCTAAGTGCGTTAGAAACTAGACTACGAGAGCTTCGATTTAATAGGTCATATGCTTAATTTGGACTACCAAAGCTCGAGATATGGCTTTCGAAAGATAGCCCAGCGAAGCTGCCGCGCGAGTATATTCTAACCGGCCGGTTCAGGCCGCGATTTCTGATTTTCCTATCTCTGTTTGGATGATTTTTAATGAGGGATATTAATGTAATTTCAAGTGGCTTTTTATCCTAGCTTAAGGAGTATTTAGAGGGGATGATACTATTTTGTAATCAGACTTCAAATTATTAGATTTTAGTTTAGTTTTAGAATTACTTTTTCTCTTTAAAAAACCCTAGTTTTAGTTTTAATTCAATTATTCAATAGTTCATCATTAGTTCTTCAAGTATTGCGATTTTGGTATTATTCTTAATCTCTAATCTCCTTTATTCTTTTCTATTAGTCTAATTATGTTTTTCTCAATTGCTTTTACGAGTATTATGTTTAATTGCATTATGATTCAGTAGTTTCCTTTCTAGGGCAATTGGGGATCTATAATAATTTAATTAGCATGTTTGGGTTTGAATCAGTTAATACTTTGGCGATTTGTTGAATTATTCCTATTTGATTGTTCTTCATGTTATTCAATTAGGTAGTGCACGACTTAATTGCGTAATTAGATTAGTCACGAGTTTCTAGATCAAGCGATTGAAACTTAAGATCTACGTCAATAGGTAGAATGAGACTATCCTAGGTCTAGAGATACGATTATGAGTAGTTCTATGGTTCATTCGATTCGAGAGAACTTTGACCCTGTTCGATTGTATTTTATTATGAATTGTTGATACCCATTTATTGCTAATTTGTTGTTATAGTGAACCATAGCCCTAGACTTTAGTTAATTGGTAGTTAATTTGAATTAATTCATCGCTTTCACTAGTAGTAGCTTAAAATAACTGAAACAAAGGCCCTTTTATTGATCTAGATGCTTTTTAATTAATTATAATTGATTGTTGCTTCCTTGTGGATTCGACCCTGTTACCACTAGCTACATAGTTAGTCTTAATAGGTTATTTTTGATAGGTACGCGACATGTCTGTCATTCCTTCACCTGGCACTTTTCAAAAGCCACTTAATTAAACAAACTAAAAATGAGTAATAAATTCCAAGATAATTTTAAACTTATTTAAGCATTTTTCTTAGAATTTTTTCCAAGGAGCATTTTTGCAAAGTTTTTCTCGGAGTTACGACAATTTCATTAATTATGGCAAATAATTAATTAAATTATTCAAACAACGGCCGAAAATTACGAAAAATTTTAAACACAAAATAAAAATTTACAAGGCATTTTGCATATTTTTTTCATAATTTATATTGTCAACTTGTGGATTAATAATTATGAATTTCCTTAAGCAATAATAACGCAAAACGTGCGAAACGGAGTTTCCGGAAGCTTTAGGATCCTTCTTCACGGTCTTGCTCCCAAGGGATGTCCAACATTCATTCTCTGGCTTCCCATGTCTGACTTGGCCAAATCAACAATGCGCAATGTAATTTTTTTCGCATATTTAAAACCAAGTAAAAAAACGGCAAACAAAATCAAATCAAAAAAAGGGGGAAGCAAAAGCTGGGCGAAATAACGCCCAACTGGGCGAAATTTCGCCCACTTGGGCGTAATCTTGCCCAAGTTTTTCCTCATGTTTTTGGTTCATGCGTATAAATACACATGCCCCAGCCCTCATTTCACAACTTTGGACGACTGACATTTTTGGCTCTTTGTCTCTCTAAAACGTCCAAACTCTCTCTCTCTCTACAAAAACTCTCACATAAACACATACTACAAACACAATTAAAATACATACAAATACATTCAAACACGCAAATTCAATTAGATCTAGGCGGTTTCAAGGGTTCCTAAGGGTGCAAAGCTTCGTTCTTGATCTACGGCAACGTGTTGCGAGATAAGTTTGAGGCCAAAGTCTCAATTCTAATATCTTTTTGCATATATGCTCTATTTAGAGATTCGACTTTCTATGTCCTTTTGCATGTAACTTTGATTAAAAACTAGTCGACAATCAAATTAAAAGCAACTTTAAGGCAAAACTTTCAATTATTTGTACGAGTGCTTGCATGCTTGTTAATCACCATTAATATGCTTTAACAAAGACCGACAACTTTCGTGTTTCATGCCTAATAAGACAAACATTGGACAACCGACATTAGGCTCCCGGAATACAGAATTAACAACACATATCACAACAAACTAGACATTATTTGCATCGATTTCTGTTAAACAACCTGCCTAGTAATTGTATGCTTAGGGTTAAAATGGAAATTCGTTTGTTGTTGTCTTTTTGACAATGAACTCGCAATGACCGAGTAGAGGTTGCTAGATGCAGGGGGGCGTTGTGCACTACTTCTCCCTTACCCTTGTCCCCTTATCCATGACCCTTGGTGTACGACCAGACTATGGAGTCCTTCGTCTTGCTTTATGCAATTATAGGCAAAGCTTAAACCGGGTTCCACAGCTTCCTGAAAGAAGTGCGGCGACGGCTTCCTCTACTCGTTTCGAGTATAATTCACACAACCTAAGGCATACTCACACTATACACCAGCAAAAATTTAATTCTAGCAAGACCAAAGTCATCGCCCTAATTATAACCCCCCGGAGTAGAAGGATCGGACCTAGTCCGGCTCAGTGACGCCCTGGCGCCCGTACAGTTTCCGGCGACTTCCTTGGGGATTTTCACTAAAGCTATTACCTTTAGTGATGTGTGAACAATACTCGAATTGTCATGCGAATTCGACGTCTTAAAGACGACATGTGTTAGGCATTGATAGAGCGTCGCCAAGCTATCAAATAATAAACCTAACTCGGTCTCACTAAGCTACTAGTAAGGGCAAGCAAGGGTCGAACCCACGGGAAAAACGTGTTAAGCACCGACTAGTTATCGAAGCGACAAGCTAAGCCATGAACAAAGTTAAGAGTGTGGTCACAAACACTATTAACATGAGAGAATAACAAACAATTAAGGCACTAGGATTGGG